>CAXHSM010000201.1:5000-88085 GCA_964019185.1 Maratus speculifer | reverse complement strand
GACAGACCGGACATGCGGAAAGACGGCCAAACAAACCGAAATAATAAACGTTTTTCAACTTTGTTGGAAAGTGTTAAAAAAAGCAAGAGATGGTAAAAGTTGTCTTTCTTTATGCTTGTATAATTTTAGCTTCTACTATTGTCAAAAATCAAACATGCTAAAATAACGAATTAGAAAGAGCTACTTACTACTCAAAGGAAGATATTAAGTAAGCAAAAATATATTTTATGTTTCTTACACCATTTAATTACAAAAAAAGAAGAAAAATAAGATTTAAATAATTTTGAGAGGGATTTGGTGTGTTTTACTTTGAAATCTCAAATGTGGCTTCCATGCAGTTATAGTCTTTAGGGCTGTGTCTGCATTCAAACCTCATTTGAGGCTGTAAAATATATCATGCAAATTTTAAAAACATAAAAATATGAAGAAGGCAATGCTAATTAGTTTTATAGTTCGAATTATACAGGGTGAGTCATAAATATCGAAACAATAGGCTATCTCCTTAAACATTGTCCCTAGACCCATACTTCTAATTGCAAAAATTCATAAAAAAGGGGAAATTTTTTATAAGATAAGTTGCAACTCCATGGGGAGGTCTATTTGAAAAAATACTAAAATTAAATTTGTATACTACCCCCGTAGTATAAAATTTCCAATTAAGATAACTTTCCTTATCTAGTCCTGAATTAAGTAAGAAAAAATTGCATCTTTTCTTATCTTCAAAATTCGCTGAGTTATAGCCGTTTAAATAATTCATCAGGTTTTAAGGGATTAGACACAAATTGAAATGCGCGCAATTCAAGGAACAATGTTACTTTAACAGTTCTAGGAAACATGTAAAAAATCGAAATGTCGAAATATCATTTATCGGATTTCAATTTCTTTCCCTTTAATTAAAAATGAAAATCTGATTTTAGTTTTATTCCAGGTGTTTTTTTTTTCAATATTAGTTTTAAAACTATTAAAAATATTTATTTAAAAAATGATATTAATAAACTTTAAAAAAATCATATTTTCAAAAGTAAATATTTTTTCAAATTTGCCGAAACAAAACTAGTGTAAAATAATCAAAAATGACATGTTTCAAGTTAGCACTTTCTTTGTTTAACAATTCTTAATTTTTAACAACTTGAAGACGAGAAAAAGTGGGGGAAATAATTCATCATGCAGAAAAACGAATTTAAAGTTTTAAATAAAGTTCGACTCCTAATAAAATGTTTAAATGCTTTTAAAAAATTTGAAAGTGTAAAATAACACCTTATTGTAGCCCAAACATCCGATTCAGTTGAACTTTTCCAATTTCCATCTCCTTTCTGTACTGTTTAAATGACCGTCAGTTATTTAAAGCAATGCTTTTTTTAAATGCTGATTAAATCTTTAATAAATTTAGCTCTCACAACTTCATGCTGTTTATCGTCCTAGAGATGACGTTAAAAAACTGTATTATTGACCCGGGCCGGGACAGGACCGAGACGTTACTTTTTTATGAACACTCGCCTGGTTGGGCAACGTATTTTTCATACCGGAGGGGAATGCTTACTTCTTCCTAGGTCTGCACACGAAATTTTTAATCCCGGTCTCGACACAACGCGTATTAAAATCACTGTCTCTGGCTTACCTAATACGTGCAAAAAATAAGCAATATTTAGCTCAATGAAAAAATTTTCAAAAAAACACTTATTTTATTTTACAAAAAAAAAAAAAAAAAAAAAAAAAAACTTTCAAATGCATGTTTTTTAAAGAATAATATATTCAAAGGCTAAAAAATTAAATACAATAAAACCAGCGAAATAAAAATCTGCCAATTACGGAATCCTGTCTTAAACGGAAAATGTGCAGATCATGCAAAATAAATGTAATAATACATTTTAAAAAAATACACCCCATTTTCACCTCCTACGTATGTAGGCTATTTGCCTATAAAGTATTTTTCTTTCCTATGTGATTCCGTCTTAAAAGGTTTTGCTGTAAAACATTTTTCAAGGTCTCCAGCGCACAGAATATGGATTAACGATATTAAAATGTAAGTGAAACATTTAAATATAAGTAGAGATTTATTGATAAAAAAAAAAATAGTGGAATTCCGGGAGTGCGGACAGAAATAAAAACTTAAACAATTACGAAAAAGTTTGAGAAATTTTAATTTTAACCCAGTATGAGTCCGTAACGAGACCCAGAATGACGGGAGAAACATTTTTATGCTATATTTGTAATGTATCCCTGCTCCCGTAGAAGCAAAGTTATAGCCTTTTAAAGATTGTAGTGAAGTGAAGAAATGAGCAAAATTAGGTGAGTAAACGACGGGGGGGGGAGTGTCAACAGCTCTGGGGTGCCATGTTGCTTAAACTTTTAAATTAAAAATGGCAGAGATTTAAATGAGTGAAATTTTAAGGTGTGTAATGTTATGGGGAGCAAGTCCCCCCACTCCGTCCCCTGGAAGAGGCCTTCAAAACAATATATACTTATATACAGAGGTATCGGTTACGGTAGTTGCGGTAGTCGCGAGTTCAATGTTTTTTCCCCTCTCAAAAATGTCCAACGCGCCTAATGAATTTTCAATTCAATAAATTATCACAGCCTTTAGTGCTTTTTTAATAATAAAAAAAATAAATATGAAAAACAAAAGCTATAATAAGTTTTTTCGTCAGAACTCCTCCACACGTAACAATTTTTAACCATACCGAAGCAAAAAGCTAAGTAGAAATTCTCGGCTGAGCCGGATTATGATTTAAACTTTTTTTCAGGCCGGTCTGAGTTATGATTTTAACATTTTTCCAAACCGGGCTGAACTTTTTTCCCCTATTAGTCGGTTTGGGACCGGACGTAGCTATTTCGACCCATGCAGACTACCAATATATTTCGAAAACAAGTTTAGCTTTAAATTAATACGCTGCTTTTAGGTAGATTTCGTATGAAATACTACCTATTGCATTGTCTCCCATGTTGGAATTTCTGAAAAATTTTTGCGGATCTACACGAATCATGACTCCTAGACCCCAAAACTACCATCAGTAAAAAAGTTTATATATATATATATATATATATATATATATATATATATATATATATATATATATATATATATCTATCGGTGTATATCACTTTCTTCTAGACACGATAACTTCCATAATTATGCTCAGATCTTCATCAAACTTTTACATAAAATCAAAGGGCATAAAATCTCGGTTAAGTTCGTTAATGGGCAAAATCGGACCAAGGAGGTGAAAGTTAGGAGGGTTTTTGTGAAAACAGAAAAAACGCGATAACTTTTTAATTAAAATAGATATCGAATCAGTTTAAAGTTTATATTACTTCTAAAAAATGAGGAAAAAGTTTATGCGTGACAGATTTTTGATAAAGTTAAAAGTGGGCTCAAGGGGCGAAAAAAACATGGTTTTTGGGAGAAAAAAAATCATAACTTCGTCAATTCTCAAGATATCAAATCCAACTAAATTTTATATAAATGTACTCAATATTATCTAAAACTTTTGTATTTACAAGTTTTTGATAGGACCAATTTTTACCGATGAAAAAAATTAAAAACGAAAAGAAAAAGGGGGGAGGAAAAAGAAAAAAAACCATAACTTACTCAATTCTTAAGCAATTAAATCTAATTAAATTTATTTTACATCTTCACAATAATATCTACAATTTTTATATTGACAAGTTTTTCATAGAACCAATTCTTATAGCAAAAATAAATTAAACAAAAATAGGAGTTGGAGAAAAAACCTCAAATCCAAACTGCTTATATTCTGACTCATTTTAAAATTCATTTTTGATTTTAAACGCATCCAAATGACAGATCCTATTATTTAGCAACTATATAATGCGACGTATTGGCCAATTTTTTGATAAAGGCAGAATATATTTTTAAAAAGGCTGCCAAAAAAGGTATTTTGAACAGATTTCCCGAAGTTTTCATCATTAAAAAATTCATTAAGTATAACAAATTGCGTTTTTTATGCGTCATTTTTAAATTCATTTTTGTTCTCAAACCCATCCAATTTACAGGTCCTATTATTTAGGAACTATATAACTTGACGTATTGGGCGGTTTTTTGATAAAGGCAGAATATATATTTTAAAAGGCTGCCAAAAAGGGTATTTTGAACAGAATTTCACGAAGTTATCGTGATTAAAATTTGCGGAAATTTAAGAAATTGCGTTTTTACCGAGTCATTTTTAAATCTTTTTTTGTTCTCAAACGCATCCAATTTACAGGTTCTCTTATTTAGGAACTATATAATGTGATGGAGTGGCCAGTTTTTTGATAAAGGCAGAATATATTTAAAAAAAGGCTGCCAAAATGGGCACTTCGCACAAAATTTCCCAAAGCGACATGATTAATGAACTGTGGGTATTCAAATAACAAATTGGTTATTTTATGACTCATTTTTAAATCCAATTTTGCTCTGACACACATTCAATTGACAGTTTTTTGTTACTTAGGAACTATATAATGTGCGTATTCGTCGATTTTTTGATAAAGGGTGAATATATATATTTTAAAAGCTGTCAAAGTAAGCACTTCACAAAAAAATTTCCCAAAGCGATCATGATAAAAGAATTGAGGTTGTATTCAAATAACAAATTGTTTATTTTATGACTCATTTTTAAATTCAATTTTGCTCTCAAACGCATTCAATTGACAGTTATTTGTTATTTAGGAACTGTGTAATGAGCATATTGTTCAATTTTTTAAATAAAGTAAGAATATAATTCAAAATATATTGCCAAAATGGGCATTTGAGTAAAAATAGGCTTTTTTTTTTTTTTTTTTTTTTTTTTTTGAGATGAAAACTTTTCGAAATCTACCTCCGCCTATAGGCCATGCCGAAAGGGATTTTTTTATGTCCAAACTAGCAGTCTTCGCCCGCTACGCTGGTCCTTTTTTTTTTTAAGAAATTTTGAATCAAACGAAATTTTTATATCATAGTAACTTTTAGAATTATATTGTACTATATTGTACTTTAGACTGTCTGTCATCGGTGAAAAATGAGTCATATAAATGGAAAGTTCAATGTTAATCACCAATGAATGACGTAGCGCTCAATATGTTAACAATTTTAATCACATAAAAATTCATTCAGCGGAACTTTTAAAATAAAGCTAAATTTTGTAATTGGATTCCTCTGATAAAAAACATTTCCTAAGTATTCAATTAAACAACGTAGGATGCTGTATTTCATTTGTTACGAAATTTCTGAAAAATTATCCAACTAACAATGTAAAATCCATTAAAATCTATCTTGTAGAACTTAAGTTATAAGCGGCCTCAATGAAATTTCACTTTGCGATTTATATATATTAAGATAATTAAATATAGCTTACATAATCATGTTAACCTGATTATAGAACTCTCTTTCAAAATTATAGGTTCGACAGATTTTTTTGTGCTGTGATTAATACGAAATCCAGACTTTCTTTTATATATATAGATAAGGATTGAAAATTTCAGGTTTTTGCGCCGAAGACACCGCCAAATCAGGAAAATGTGAAGTATCTCGCGAACGACTGAGTTAAAAGAATTTGCTTGGTGCCATCCGATTCAGCATGAAAAAATACACTAAAATATGTTATCAGTGTAAAGATAACTACAAAAGTCAATTTTTAAGGAATTTTTTTAAAGTTCGTTCCTTTTTTTAACCCCCTTAAGGATGGAATTTTCGAAATTCACTTCTTAGCGGCACTCGGTGTTATGTGAAGTATTTTTACCCCAATTTTCAAGATTTTAGGTTCGGCAGATTTTTTTGTGCTGTGATTAATACGAAATAGATTGAAAATTTCAGATTTTTGCGCCGAAGACACCGCCAAATCAGGAAAATGTAAAGTATCTCGCGAACTACTGAACTTAAAAGAACTTGTTTGATACCATTCGATTCAGCAGAAAAAAATACACTAAACTATGTTATTAGTTTAAAAATAACTAAAAAAGCCGATTTTTAAGGAATTTTTTAAAAGTTCGTTCCTTTTTAGCTCACAGGCTATCATAGCCTGAGAGCTTATGTGCCCGTCCGTTCTGTATGTATGTTCGTACGTAACGCGATAACTCATGATAAAAATATCGGATCCACTTGAAATTTTGTATATAGGTATATCCTGATATGGCGCTTCCCTGATTAGTTTTTGGAGTTCATTCGATATGTATAAGAGGGGAACGGGGGGCTCATGCCCCTCCCCTTAATGGATATAAATGGGTTTTTCATGCAGAATTAACAGTTTTTGTCCAAAATTTAGATATAGGATCATTCTGATGAGGCGATTACGTGACTGTTATGTGTTCATTGAATAAGTATAAGCAGGGGGAACGGGGGGCTCATGCCCCCCCCCTTAATTGATATAAACGGGATTTTCATGCAGAATTAACGGTTTTCGTTCAAAATTTAGATATGGGATCATTCGGATGAGGCGATACCGTGGCTGTTATTAGATGTTCATTGAATAAGTATAAACAGGGGGAACGGGGGCCCATGCCCCTCCCCTTAATGGATATAAATGAGTTTTTCATGCAGAATTAACAGTTTTTGTCCAAAATTTAGATATAGGATCATTCTGATGAGGCGATTACGTGACTGTTATTATGTGTTCATTGAATAGGTATAAACAGGGGGAACGGGGGGCTCATGCCCCCCCCTTAATTGATATAAACGGGATTTTCATGCAGAATTAACGATTTTCGTTCAAAATTTAGATATAGGATCATTCGGATGAGGCGATACCGTGGCTGTTATTAGGTGTTCATTGAATAAGTATAAACAGGGGGAACGGGGGGCTCATGCCCCTCCCTTTAATTGATATAAACGGGATTTTCATGCAGAATTAACAGTTTTCGTTCAAAAGTTAGGCATAGGATCATTCTGATGAGGCGATTCCGTGACTGTTATTAGGTGTTCATTGAATAAGTATAAACAGGGGGAACGGGGGGCTCATGCCCCCCCTTAATTGATATAAACGGGATTTTCATGCAGAATTAACGATTTTCGTTCAAAATTTAGATATAGGATCATTCGGATGAGGCGATACCGTGGCTGTTATTAGGTGTTCATTGAATAAGTATAAACAGGGGGGAACGGGGGTTCTAATGCCCCTCCCCTAAACTTGCATAAATGGATTTTTCAGTCAGAATTGTCAGATTTCGTTCAAATCTCTGAATAGTTTTGGAAGTTTAATGGTTAAGTATAAAAGAGGGGAATAACTCCTCTTAAATTATATAGATGCTAAATGGGTTTTTATTAAGAATTATCCGATTTGCTCTGAATTTTGGATATAGATTTTTTAATATGATAAAGCATGTACTTGATAGTTTAGGAAGTTCAATGATTAAGTATAAAAAGGAGAAAGGGGAGAGCTGTTTCCCCTTCTTAATTTTTTTTTTCGAACGGAATTAACGAAAATACAAGGCTGTAATGTACAATTAGTATGCTTAGCCTGTGAGCTCAATGCCATCAGTTTAACTGGGCAATATTCTTTTTATTTTAAAACCCTTAGGGGTGGAATTTTCGAAATTCCCTTCTTAGCGGCACTCGGTGATATCAGAAGTATTTTTACCCCAATTTTCAAGATTTTAGGTTCGGAAGATTTTTTTGTGCTGTGATTAATACGAAATCCAGACTTTCTTTTATATATATAGATAAACCACCGTAGTCTGTTTACCATGTGTGACATAAAATCGCCATTTTGTTGCAATCGTGCGAATGTGGTGCGTATATGACATCTGCGCCAAAACTTTAAAAAGTTGCAATTAAATTATATTTTACAGTTTGGATGAGGAAGACGTTTATACTAAAATTTAAACATTATACACATTTTTTTTTTTTTGCTATAATTGCTATTTATATATTTACAATTAAACATAAAAAAATATCCTAAAAATGCTCTCGCACATTTAAAAGAGAGTGAGAGAATTTAGTAATTGTGAACATCGCTCCAGTTTATGCCTTCTTGGTATAAAATCGCATTTTTTGATGACAAAAGTAAATTCAAATACCCAAATAAACAAATAACATACAATTAACAGATAAAACCATTTTTAAAAGTAATTCTGCTATTTTGTCCTGTAAGACACATAATGGTAGAATTAGATTTTAAAAATATTTTTTTAAAAAATAGAAGAATGTTATTTACGTTTTATCTAATAAATATTTAAAATACATTTTTGTTAGCCTGCGCGAAAGAGAATAGCGAAATATTGATTGAAGAAATATTGAAGAAGAAATGGTCAATTAAAAAAGGCTTGTAAATTTTATTCAGAGGGAATTTTTTATTTCAAAATGTAGAATTTATCTATAGTAATAATGCATAATTGTATAAATTTACTTTGAATTGCAAAAATTTTCCCTCAGTACTACTTGGTTATACCGTCGACCAATTTCGCCAAATTATACAAATCGTCAAACTATTAGCCAGATTATATAAGATTAACATAAATTTTCATTTAAATAATGAAAAACAAATTAGCAGAACATATATAAAAGTAGAAATAAAATGTCGAATTAAAAATCACTTGATGAAATTAGTATTTATATTATGCTTAATGTCAAGTGAATGTGACATTTACGATCATCCATTATTGACATTTAATCTTGGAATTTGGGGGTAGATTTTTAATCGATAGGGTAATCTTTCCTTCTTCAGTTTTTAAATTTTAAAACTGAAATGTTTCCTGTAAGTGAAATTGACGAAATGGCGCAAGAAAAATTAAATTAACAATGAAAACATTTGCAAAAAGAAATAAAAGAGTTATACTCATATCTATATAATTTACGATTGAATATTAAAATATACTCTAAAAATTATCTTCATTTGAAAAAAAAACAACATTATTGTGACCATTAAGAACCTAAGTCAGGCATTGTCTTTTACAATCAGATCTGCTTTTTTCTGCTGTAAGTTATATTATACGGAAATTTGATAAAAAAGAAAAAGAAAATAATAAAAAGGGAAATAACTATCATTCAAAATTCATTTAATGAATTTCTAAAATTCATGTTTTTATTCTAACGCCAGGGATAAGTCGCCAAAAGTTGAACCAATTGTTTTATTTCGTGTTAATTTATTTTTTAAGCATTACAAATATTTTTTTCATTTTCAAGATAAATATATTTTTATAATATTACGCCTCATTTAAGCGGTCTTTCTTTATTATTATTAATATTATCAGTAGTTATTTTCTGCTATTATTTGCAAGATATTTGTAATATTTCTAATAGATATAGCCATTTTAATTCTTTTAGCAATTATAATTTTCGCCAAAAACAGCTACTGGCAACCCTTTTGTCGAAAATAACCGAAAAATACGAAATTTACTACGAAAAATCAGAGTTATCCCTGTAAATTTGAATCATAAATCTTCGGAAAAATATTTCCTATCGAATGATACAATCGGCAAAAAAATCCATCGGGTAGTTTTTGAAAACACTCGTTTGGAAGTTTCAGAATTTCTGCTTTATAATATATATGATAAGAGGCATCGTCTTAAATAGACATTTAATAACGGACAATTTGTGGACGATTCCGCACTTGCTTTCAAAATGAGTCAAAAACTCTTCGATTACAGACATGGTAAAGTGGTGTAAGCAACGAATTTTGGATTTTAATATCTCAGTGAGGTTTTTAGATATAGAAATGAATTTTTTTTTTTTTTCGATTTAGGAATGGATAAGGAGTAAATTCCTAATTGGGAATTTTACCTTACGGGGACCGTATAAAAATTTAATTTTCGTATTTTTTTTCAAATAGATCCTCCCCCCCCCCCCCCCCATGGAGTTGTAACTTATCTTATGAAAAAGTTCACCTTTTCATGAATTTTTGCAATTGGAAGTATGGGCGATAATAATATTAAAGAGATAGTCTATTGTTTCGATATTTATGACTCACCCTGTATATATGTGTTTGTGTGTGTTATAAAGGAAAGTAAATATAGGAAACTAATAATTTAAAAAATATATAATTTTCATGGTTTTGAATCAATTTTAAATTAAATTATAATAGAATTATGAATAAAAATATGAGAAAAGATTCATATTTTTTAATTGTATGAGCTGACGAGTATAATAGTTTATATTAACGCTTTATTAATGGTATTATATTATTTAAAACTATTTTTTGCGTTTTGTAAGCTTTATAGTGGCCAACAAATGTGGCAGATCCAGAAAGAGAAAATTATCTCAAAAAGAAATAGACGAACTTATGGCTCTTCTTTTTAATTCAGAAGATATGTTTGATGATGATGATTACTTCGATCCGGATTACACATCAGCTGAAATAAATAAACATGATACTAAAGCAGGCATGTCAAAGACGTGGCCCGCGAGGAACTTCTCTGTGGCCCGCCAAGCCTCTGGCATTTTCGTATGTTTGAATCAGTTCTTAGTTGATGCAGAAAATACACTTTGCATTGCAAATATTGCAACGTTGCAAAATTGGAGAATTATTTTAATCAAAATCTCTGCCATTATTTCAGAATATTAATCTTCATTACTTTTAATGTCAGGTATCAGGGTCCGTACGCATCAGGGGAAACCTGGGATTTTAGGTGGTTTTGCACCAAAAAAATAGTAAAGTACTGGTTGCTACATCTGAAAATAGATTTTTTTTTTCAAATTATATAAGGCATATGTTACTTTATAAACATTCTGGTATATGATACTTGAAGCGTACGAACCCTGGGAATTGACATACATTAAGTTTAATGATCTGCAATTAAATAAATAAAAGTTTAAATTTTTAAGTTAAAGGTTTTTTTTTTTTTTTTTTTTCAAAGAAGATGCAAACAACACCGATCCAACACCATTGTGGCATGGAAGATGCAAACAAATTGCAGAGTTTCCCCCAGAGGGTTTCAGGGGGGCGCTCCGCCCCTCCTGCGCTTTACTTTAAAAAAATAGCGCCCCTCTTGCCCCTCATCCAAAAACTAGCACCCCTCTTGTCATTCATTCAAAAAAAATAATAATAAAATAAAATAAAAAATAAGCGCTTTTCTTACCCCACATTTGAAAAAACGCAGCCCTCCAGCGATGATCCGAACGCGCTATAGCGCTTAAATTATACAAGAAATCGGCGACGGAATGCAAAAATAGTCTCATACGCGTCCGTGGGATGGGTAATTTCGTCATAAAATCGCTAAAAAACAGCAATTTTCGTTAAAAAATAACGACTAATTTCCGGCAAGATTTGAAAAAAGTGGCTAATTTTGTCAAAAAATGTCACAAAACGGCAGATTTTTCCAAAAGATCGTGGAAAAACGACAAATTTCTTCCAAAAATCGCGATAAAACGAAAAATTTTGTCAAATGAATCGCAAAAGACGGCAACTTTTGTCAAAAAATAGCGATAAAACGGCAGATTTCGTCAAAAGATTTGCGAGAAAAACGGCAAATTTCGTCCAAAAATCACAATATAACGGAGAATTCTGTGAAAAGTTCTGTTTTTTTCGCTATATTTTCACGAGATTTGTTGTTTTTTCCCGATTTTTTTTAGCAAAATATGCCGTTTTTTGCGATCTTTTAACAAAAACTGCTGTTTTTACGATCTTTGAACAAAATTGGCCGATTTTTCAAGATCTTTTATCAATATTTACCGTTTTTTCGAGATCTTTTAAAAAAATTACCTTTTTTTTCTTTTTTTAAATTTTTTGATTCAATTTCTAAGAAGAGCGTATCTTAATCTGAAAATTAAAAAATATATAAAAGTTTTGTGCTTTTTTTCTAATAGTTTATTAAGTGTTTTATGTTGAAACGAATACATTATTTTATGGCTCTCTTTGATTCAATGTGACATTACAAAATAATGCGTGGTATTTATTAGGTATTAAAAATGTATCGAAAATCAATTAAAATACGATGCTACTTTCTAATCAAAAGTCTAAAAAAATCAAAAGAAATAAATAGCTTTAAAAGGGAACGTAGCAATTACAACATAAAAGAAAATGCAGATATTAGGGTTACAAAATTAATAACACATTGTTGTATAATTTTGATTACGATCTAAATTTTTAAAAAATAATGATAAGTGTTTAAACATGTTTATATATTTTTTAACTTGTTTTCCAGTACATTTGACAGTTTGCTTTTGTAAGATATTTTTGCTACATATTTTTTTTGTTGTTATTGTTGTTGTTGTTGTTGTTGTTGTTGTTGTTGTTGTTGTTGTTGTTGTTGTTGTTTTTTGTTTGTTTGTTTGTTTGTTTTTTAAAACAATGCTGTATTTTTAATGTACAGTTCCGTTTTGTGCGATAGTCATCAAATTAATCTGCTTCTTTATTTTCGATAATGTGGCCCACGTCTTTGTGAACAATGCTAAATCTGGCCGCGATGGTATACGAGTTTGACATGCCTGTACAATGCAATGAGCGATGAAAAGGAAAACAATATTGGATTTTCTACGTAAACCGACAATGCACATTCGTATAACAAGGAAACCATTAGTAAGAATGATATTGATAACATTCATCTTATCTCTAAGACACTGGCTATCAGAGTATATCAGTACCTGTATGATCAGAGAAAGATGTTGGTTCGCTAATAAAAATAATGATTTCTCTAAAGAACCCCATTTTTCAACCTGAAAAAGAATCTGAATTTTCTGGAGATACATATTTAGATTATTTTTATAATCTTTTTCCAGAATGTTACATCGAAGACATATGTTTTCAAAGTAACCTCTCTACCACACAACAATACAATTAAAATTTAAACATTATTGTTCCAGAATTGAAAAATTTTTTGAGAATGAATTTTGTAACGACCAATATACGTTATGCTAGACTTCGTCAATTTTGGCCTACAAGTGGTGGCTTATGACTGAGCATTATAGCTGATTATATGTCTATCAATATAATTTGAATTAATGAAATGTTATCTTCACTACCATGACAATGCTTGAAGATAATATGGATCGTTTGATAACAAGACCGTTTTTAGATATCCTTCATAAGACATTTCATGAAGCTAAAAAGAATCGCAGTCAGTCGATGAGATGATATTGCCATCAAAGGTAGACTTTCTCTGACGCAATAAATATTATCAAAACCAAATAGTCCAAGAGTCGACAGCACAAAAACATAAGGTACCGACCACAAGGGAAAAAAACTTTATTTTATGGAAAAGTAGTAATAGGGGAATCTAAGGATCCATCAAGCTGTTATATAACTTCTTAAACACACCATACAATATATTAACAAGTAAGAAAAATCATGCGTTAAGCATAGATTATGAAGCACTTTCCAACACTTAATGAAATCTTTAACACAACTTTGTTATTTAGGGAAATAAATACTGTATAGCCAAATATACCCAAATATGTATTCCAGTACATTAGAACAGCCCTGTATTTCATATGTCAGTTCATATAATGGGAAAATTTAGCTCAGCAAGAAAATACCTAGTAGCTTGAAATTTCTTTTTCAGCAATTAATACTATTAGATGGAAACATACTTGAATATTTTTGTTCAGCCCTGTAGTTTACATTCTACCTTTATTACACGTCAGCATTAGGCTAAAATTTATTGTAAACTAAAACACTTTTAAAACAACTGAAATCACATTCTCATAAATTATCATTCATAGGCGTCCATGTACCGAATTCTTTGCGTGGCCCTGTATATCACTTTATCTATATTCTGCAAACATTTCTCAGTAAATTGAATGCAGCTCAGCATAAAAATGCATAGCTTATTTAAGAACCACGTTTAAATAATTTACGCTCATATTCAGTAACGTTGGTGAGCTCTTTTGGGTAGCCCTGTATATCAACTATAACATTTATACACACCATATAATGTGCATATATTTAGCGAAATACAAACGCGAATATCATAATTAAAATGCATTTCATCCCTCCATCAGCCATCATCCGACACATATACGGTACTTCGGAAAGAATATACTATTTGAAATCTTTTGTATGGCCCTGTAAATGCTATGTACTTCATATTATGCAAGACAGTAGCGTATAATTTATATTAAGCTTCAGTGACATATATCAATTTTATTGTACATGAAAAAGCTCAATATATTTAAAATATATCACACAATTCCCCCTTTTACCATTATCTAATGGAATTCTTTTGTGTGGCCCTGTAAATGAATAATAGCTACATTTTCACCTTATATTTTATAGAATGTATATTTTAATACGTTTGACAGGGTATAACATCTTTAAAGTTCCTTAGAAACGATTTTTTCCCATAGGCCGTAATGTAATAGGAAACTTTTGATTCGCCCTGTAGATAAACTAATCATGGTAGAAACTTCATTTTTGATATAACTTGTGCTATGGTAAACGTCAATAACGTCCTAAAATTTCATGGCAATCCGAGTATATTAACGATTTTTTCCCATGAGCCATAATGTAATGGAAAACTTTTGATTCGCCCTGTAGATAAACTAATCATAATAGAAACTTCATTTTCAATAGGGTTCGTGCTAGGGTAAACGTCAATAACGTCCTAAAATTTCATGGCAATCCGAGTATATTAACGAGTTTCCCCATAGACCGTAATGTAACGGTAAACTTTTGAATCTCTCTGTAGATAAATTAATCATGGTAGATACTTCAGTTTCAGTAGGGTTCGTGCTAGGGTAAACCTTAATAACGTCCTAAAATTTCATGGCAATCCGAGTATATTAACGATTTTTCCTCATAGGCCGTAATGTAATGGGAAACTTTTGATTCGCCCTGTAGATAAACTAATCATGGTAGAAACTTCATTTTCAGTAGGACTTGTGCTAGGGTAAACGTCAATAACGTCCTAAAATTTCATGGCAATCCGAGTATATAAGCGATTTTTCCCCATAGGCCGTAATGTAATGGGAAACTTTTGATTCTCTCTGTAGATAAACTAATCATAGTAGATACTTCATTTTCAATAGGGTTCGTGCTAGGGTAAACCTCAATAACGTATAAAAATTTCATAGCAATCCGAGTATATTTACGGGAGTTAGAGCGCGGACAGACGGACAGACGGACAGACGGACAGACGGCCATCCGGCCAGACGGACAGACGGACAGACGGCCAGACAAACCGAATGCATAAGCACTTTTCAACTTTGTTGGAAAGTGCTAAAAAGCGCGAGCCCTTTCGGAAGAACTAAGTCTTCCTTCGTCAGGCGCAAAAAAGACGTCCGACTACTATGAATGCAGCGGCGCGACTAAAATTAAAAGGCAGGAAAGTGAACAAGCTGAAAGAACAGCCAATAGGAAAGTAGAAGGCAACAGCCAATCAAGGGAGACTATAATCAAATCGTACCACAAGTACAGTGAAGAAGGGGAAGGGAAAAGCAAGAGGATCAAAAAAGTAGATTATAATGATTACATACAAACATGATAAAAAGAATGAAAATACAAACATAAAAAGCTCAATTGGGGAAAAAATAGTGTTTTATGTTCTCTTTACAGCGAAAATTGATACAATCGAGACAAATATACAAAAAGCATTTTGCATGGTATGAGTGTAAAAAAATGTAAGTTTAATAAAAAGACTTAATTCAGAATGTATGCACAACATAAATTTATCAATATTTTGAAATACTTCTCTCAATTTTGGCAATAAATTATCAATATTTTATGCTGCTCATACAAGCCAAATTCAGTATACAAAATAAACATTCATCTAAAATAATGAACAACCTGAAGAATTGTGATCATGTGGTTGAATTTGATTTATTACATCAAAAATTAATTTGCTATGAAAGCTATTTATATGAAACACTTAATATACATTGTAAAATTGACAATTTGAAAAGAAATTAGCATTTTGAAATGGAATTAATTCAAGTTAAAATTTGGAGCAACCTGTTTTTTCAATTTTGGGCTCCTTCAAAATTTTGTAAAAGCTTTTTTTTAATTATTAGTTCCACTATTAAATATAAAGATAAATTTTAAAAGGAAAAAAAAAATATATACTCAGAAATTAAACTCACTGTACTCAAAATATACCCAAACAAAAAATAACGAAAACTGTTTTTGGAGGGGGGGGGGGGGTGCAGTCCATATTTTTCTTCGTCATTAAATCTTCTGATTTAAGTTTACATCAACAAACACTTCTCTTGAATAATCCATGTAGGGAAGAGTGTTGTACTTTGGGACAGTTTTCACATTTTAATTTTTTACTTCAATGATTATAATCCGATTTAAAATTCGAAAGTAGCATTTGAATACACCAATATTTTTCTCTATAATACATTTTTTGAAATTCAGGCAGTTTGAAAATAAAAAATTGCCATTCATTTAAAGTAGGGAAAGCAAACTATCCCAGGGTACAACATCCTGTTGTACGTTGGGACATACTACATATTTCAGCCAATTCACATATAACTAACTAATAATTTTGTACAATAGTTAATACAACATTTTGTAGAATAACAATAACTAGTTAGTTAATTTTGCGCCATCAAAACTATTTTTTTCACAAGGAAATACGTCAGTTAAATTCAGATACATAGAAGAGCATATTTTTTCCCCCAAGATACTTTTGTAAAAAAGTAAAGTACTTTCTTTATTTCATACTTATAATACACCTCTTCTATGATCATAATCCATATTGTCACCATCTTTAGTACACGATAAAATGAGTTTATAATTAGCAGTTATTTCGTTTCTGAGATGGTCTTTTATTTGATTTTCGTGCTATCCCAGTTTCCTGCTTGGCAATTTCAATTTCAGTTTTTACTTAAAGAAACTTTTAAAATGCTAATAGACCGGGCGGCGGCGACACGAATGACTACGTCATCGAGTTACGGGATGAAATCATGATGTAGGACAAGCTTATTAGGTGTAGATTAAGGAATGACTGGTCTGCCTCGTCATTTCTTGGTACGATATGAGTAACAGCGGGCGCCAACTCGCCATTTTGGCGTCACTTTCACGTCATCGAGTTACGGGATGAAATTGGTGCCAAATTAAAGCTAAAATAAAGTATTTTAAGAATATTTCGGTCTGCCCTCGGATATCCTGGTACAAACCCCTGGCAGACTGAAATTTATAACAAAAAATGACGTTATAATGTAAAATTCAAGATGACCACGTCATCGAGTTACGGAATGAAATCATGATGTAGGACAAGATTATTAGGTGTAGATTAAGGAATGACTGGTCTGCTAAAATAAAGTAAACTCGTTGACGTGGTCATCTTGAATTTTACGTTATAACGTCATTTTTTGTTATAAATTTCAGTCTGCCGAGAGTTTGTACCAGGATATGCGCAGGCAGACCGAAATATTCTTAAAATACTTTATTTTAGCTTTAATTTGGCACCAATTTCATCCCGTAACACGATGACGTGAAAGTGACGCCAAAATGGCGAGTTGGCGCCCGCTGTTACTCATATCGTACCAAGAAATGACGAGGCAGACCAGTCATTCCTTAATCTACACCTAATAAGCTTGTCCTACATCATGATTTCATCCCGTACCTCGATGACGTAGTCATTTGTGTCGCCGCCGCCCGCTCTATAATCATTACTAGGGATGTGACATTTTGAGAATGTGAAGATAAACTTGTTACGCTCAGTGTTGATTTCAGGGGGTAATCCGTGAGGGACATTCCTCTCTGGAGCAGTGCGATGCTCCCCCACCTCTCAGAAGACTTGATATTTTGTGTTTTCAATAGTAGAAAATGAAGTGAAATGACCCCCTTCCCTTCCCCCAGAGCCCTAGAAATCCCTCCAGGAAAAAAGTGTTTGAATTCAACATTTATTATGCCTACTACTGATAACACATTTGCTGCTGAAAATTCCGATGTTTCATTCAACATTTCAGTTGAATTAAATGGCTATCAGTAACATTTCATTAAAAGTTCATCTTCGCTGAATACATTTTTATTGATTAAATAAATGCCTGTTACTTCAAAACCTTCGATGATATTCGATGGTGTGAAAGCATTTTAAAATGCATTTCTAACAACGTCCACTATGACATATATTGTGATAAACTGTCTATAATGTGACATCATACAATGGCCCAAAGAGAGTAGGGTGGGAATTATGAAAAAAACAATTTCAACTTCCCAGAATTACTCCGTTGTAAGAATCTAGCTGTTATGTTATCCATGATTAACAACATAGTAAAATACGTAAATGTACCTTTTAAAATTGATTCAAAACCAGAAAAATACACCAGAACATGTGCTCTTTAGAACATTGCATCACATGGAAAGAAAAAAAATTATTGGAAGTTATCAGATTCATATTTGCAATTCATATCATTAGTTCAATCATTATAAAATACGAGGTGGAGCCCGTCGAAATTCGATGAAAGAAAATGTCTAAGAAGGAACGGCTTCATTGATTTATAATAAATCTACAAAACTAGGACTTCCCTCAGAGGGATTAGTCTGAGCGATATTGCTGAGAATACACATTTAATAACTTGCGATAAGTAAAGAAAATGAGACGTTACCTTTAATTGGTCATTCATTGTGATAAAATATGATGAAAATAAGCATATTGAATCATAGAATTACAAAATCTTATATATAAAGCTGCATATACTTTTTTTTATAAAAGAAAAGCAAACCATGCATGGATATAAAATTGGAAATATGCAAAATGTTAAAAGTAATACAGAAAATGAAACACCAAATTTTCCTATATTGGAAATATAACTCTTTGAAATGATGTCATGAGCATAAACAGAAGCTTCGCACCAATTTGAGAAACTATAAATAACATGAACTATTATGTTTGAAGAGAATGGAGTGTATTTTATATGGTGTGAAATCCGTCCGAATAGTTTATTAGCTGTTTTTGGCCAAAAAACGCTGTCTTCACTAAATTTTAATCCGATTAAAAAAGTACCGTGATTAATTAAAATGTTATAGGTAGAGCTGCCAAGTCTCCGGCATTTTGGATACCGGTATTTTAATACAGAAAATGTTTTATTAAATTGGAACATTCTGCGGATTTAAAAAATAACTTTTCCTATAAGAAAATTCTGCTGTGCAATAAGCGGGGGCTTGGTATCTCTGTATAGGAATCTTTCGTAATCTACTTTTTAACCTTAAAAAAAGCAACGACCATTTTTCGGGTATAAAAAGTATTGCTAATTGTTCCATTTTGCATACAAGGTACTGATTGTAATATTGATACATCTATGGTGATAAATTTCCAATAATTTTTCAAATCCTATTTATTTCATTAAAAATATAAATCTTTTATTTTATTAGTTTAAAATAAATGGTTTTTAACTTATTTCATAATACTTTTGAAATATCACTTTTCATTGGCCATTTGGTTATCCCGTCGACCAATTTCGCCAAATTATACAAACCGCCAAACTAAAAGCCAAATTATACATGTTGACATAATTTTTATTTTAAATAACGAAAAAACAAATAATTAGAAAAATATTAATAAAAATATTAATAAAAAGTTGAAATAAAAATCCCTTAATGACATTTGAAACACGTGAATCGCATTTAATGTCATTGAATGTGACATTCACGATCATCCATTATTGGCATTTAATCTTATAGTTTCGCTATAATTTTTTGGTCGACGGGATAACCTAGAAGTACCGGCCATTTTTTTAAAGCATTTAGAAAATTGTTGTTGTTTTCAGTCAAATATAGACTTCGGTCTGTCCGCATTTTATTTTATTATTAGTATTATTTATAAATGGTGGAGAAATATTCATACTTAATCCATAACGTACATAATATAAGACTCTGTTATTACATAAGTGACCTTTTTATTATCATAAAAATTATGTTTTTACTGATTTTTGTTAACTCAATCGGAAAAATTTTGTGCTTTGAGCAATAGATGTCCGCATTTCATTTATTTATTTATTTTAACAAAATTCTTTGTATTTAGAGGAATTTTTATTTGAATAGGAAATCCTAATGTCGCTGTTAATAAAGAAGAAAGTTACAAAAAAAAAAAAAGGCACTCAGGGAGTGCCGACAGAAGTGAAAACTTGAACAATTATGTGTGTATTTTTTTAGTCGTCTGGACATATTTTATTGTGCAGAAAATACTTTTAAATGAAGTGTTTTTTATTCATTATTATAAACTACTGCTACAAAAATTATATTACAATTTTCATTTAATGCGCTATTGTACATGAAAAATAATGCATATTATTTTACATACAAAAATTGCAATCTATTGCTTAAAACATAAATTTAAAAATGCATGAAATATGAAATATCGTCAGTTGGTATTCTTTGAAATAAATACCCATAAAACTTATGAATTTTCATCCCCATTTCAACAATTCTTCCATCATCATCATCATTATTATCATTATATTCTAGATTTGATATTATAGGTTTATGGTAACTAAAATGTATAGCAAACAATTTTGATTCAATTCTATTTAAATATCTTGTAATGACTGCATCAATTGCAATTTTTTATCTCTCTGTGCTAAGATTGCGATGGTTGGTCATTGTTAAATCAAATTTTCTATTTAAAAATTCAATTAATTGTAGATTTTCATCATCCACAAAGTTGATGTTGAAATCCCTACTCAAAATCATCGGCAAATCATCAAATCTCTTTCCAATTCTATCTTGAAGTAATGCAGAAGCCCTTTTTAGAACAAATAAATAAATTTTCATACAAAAATTCTCATTTGCACTTAAAGAGTTATCCGGTGGCAACCAATACAATTAGTTTTTCATTTTCAGAGTGGCAACAACAAACACATATCACTGATATCAAAAACATTACTACTAAACATACTGGTGTACCTCACATGCACATTCATATGAATTGTGGAAATATATGCCCATTACATCAAACAACCTTTTATAAATAGCTACTCCTGCTGCTGGACGACCGTATCTTCTGAAACTTGCAACAAATTGAATAGTAAACAATATAAGTTGTTAAACTTTAAATACAATTTTTTAAAAAATGGTTGGAAAGTGCAGCATAATCGATGCACAATATCATGATTTTTCTTTCTTACCTTTTTATTCCATCTGGTAACAGTATATTTTGTTAAACTTTAAATACAATTAAAATTTTTAAAAATGGTTTTGAAATGTAGCATAATTGATGTGCAATGTCATGTTTTTTCTTTCTTAACTTTTTATTCCATTTGGTATCAATTTATGTTGTTACTATTTAAATACAATCAAAAATTTAAAAAAAAAGAGAAAAATGGTTGGAAAGTGCAATGTAATCAATGCGCGATGTCATACTTTTTCTTTCTTAATATTTTATTCCCTCTGGTAACAGTATAAGTTGTTAAGGTTTAAATACAATTACAATTTTTAAAATTGGTTGGAAAGTACTGCATAATCAATGTACAATATCATGTCTTTTCTTTCTTATCATTTTATTCCATTTGATAACAATATAAGTTGTTAAACTTTAAAAACAATTGAAAATATATATATATAAAAAAAAAGATTTAAAAGTGCAGCATAATCGATGTGCAATGTCATGTTTTTCTTTCTTAACTTTTTATACCATTTGGTATCAATTTATGTTGTTACTATTTAAATACAATCAAAAATTAAAACTGAAAAAAGTGGTTGGAAAGTGCAGCATAATTGATGCACAATGTCATTTTTTCTTTCTTAATATTTTATTCCTTCTGGTAACAGTATATGTTGTTAAACTTTAAATACAATTATAATTTTAAAAATTGGTTGAAAAGTGTAGTATAATCGATGAGCAATGTCATGTCTTTTCTTTCTTAACTTTTTATTCAATTTGATAACAATGTAAGTTGTTAAACTTTAAATACAATTGAAAATTTAAGGAATTGAAAAAAATGGTTGGAAAGTGCAGCATAATTGATGTGCAATGTCATGTTTTTTCTTTCTTAACTTTTTATTCCATTTGGTATCAATTTATGTTGTTATTTAAATACAATAAAAAAAAAGAAAAAAGTAGTTGGAAACTGCAGCATAATCAATGCACAATGTCATACTTTTTCTTTCATAACGTTTTATTCCATCTATTAACAGTATAAGTTGTTAAACTTAAATACAATTATAACTTAAAAAAACACACACGGACATTCGCGCAAGCGCCCTGTGCCGCCTAAACGGAGCAGCACACTCAGGCACGGTAGAAAGAGTGGGAGATACTAGTTCCTCTCCCTTCCCCTCGATCTTACGCTTTTTCGATCAGCATCACGTGACCCTGACGCGAGTTTGGACGTTTTTACCCATACAAAAAGTGCTCAGCGCCGCTAAAGAAGTTTTCACTTCAAAAAAAAAAAAAGTTACAAAACGAGTAGACGCATACTATCAAATATGGAAAAACGACGAATCCAAAAAAAGACGTCATATGAAATATCATCTTTTAAAGCAAAAAAACGAGGTCTGATTATCGAGCCTACTGATTACAAAATGTGCATTACGTTTAAAAAAAATACTGCAAATATTGATTTTTTTTCTTTTGTGCAGTTTTGGCTTCGAAAGATGCGCTATGTTGCAAAAAGATATAAGCGACTATGAAAACACACTTGGTAAATGTTCATGCTCAGTTTTACAAATAAATATGGCACATATATGCCCTATAGACACCGAGATACCTAATTGGTGCCAAAATGGCGTTCAGTTGCCTAACATGCTGGTTATTATATAAATGTCATAATAAATTGTTTGTTCTAAAAATATTATCATTTATTGATTGTTATTTTTTTTAATAACAGAGAATGTTTCGTTTATTCCTTTTTTTTTTTTTTTTTTTTTCATTTTGAAATAAATAAATAACGTGTTATTATAGTATGCTATATGTACCTGCTAATCAAAACGATGTTTTCGCCTAATTGGCATAAAAAATCTTGCCAAACCCGGTGCTTATATCTCTAGTATATTATCTCAAGTATTTTATTTATGTATACTATAATTGTTTTTAGATACCACTTACTTCTTCTTGTATACAAAAATAGGTAAGTGGCTCCTTTATGCAGTCTAAATTGTATAAATCTTTAAAAAATAGTCCCCGTTGCCCCTTTTTTGGATCAAATTAAAAAAAAAAAAAAAAAAAAAAAAAAGTACAAATTAATTTAGATGTATACCGTTTTATTTATATATTTCAATGAATATAATTATAAAAAAAATAATTGTAATTTAAGAAATTACCCCAACCATTTGAAAAATGTTTCACTCGATACATTCATCTATCATTTTAAGCTAAATACCAGTTGTTTTATTGTGTATTATCCGTGTCACTGCTATAAATGACTTTATACATGCTGCAATTTGAAGGTACGGTTCGTTTAAGTTATATCACTCTATTGTCGCCAAGCATAAAAGTTGGCGACGAAAGAAACATTTCAAACTATTTAACATTGTTGGTGCAAAAGTAATCATTATTAAAATACAGCTTTGGCATATACTGTTATACTTGTAAGACTTTGGCATATATTGTTTGATTTTACAGAGCAGAATTTTGGTGATGGAGGTTTTAAACCAAAATCGATCGCAGCACATGCATCTGTGAATGGGTCCATCAGACATCGAATCAAAAAAGTTTTTTCCCAGTTTTTCCCAAGCCGATTGCTTTTTAGTTTTCTTTTTAGGTGGTGGAAAATCAAGAGTAATAGCTATAACATTTTCCGGCTTGTTAGAATCACTATTGGCACTCAAATTTTCCTGGTTAGAACCGACCGATAGTAAAACGCCATGGCTAGTGGATTGGTCGCCCTGGCGACATGATGTTTTACAATTAATCGGTTCGGCATTAAATTGCTTCCTTTTTCGTGATCGCCTTTCAACACGTAATTGGTTTTCAGCGGCTCAATAATCTTTTGATTTTATCATTTTCTGCATTGAAAGACGTTTTTGCGCCAAACCAAATACAGTATTACTCAGTTATCCCGTCGACCAATTTCGCCAAATGATACGAATCGCCAAACTAATAAGCAACTTATACATGTTGACTGTGTTTAATATCATTGAATGCGATATTCACGTTCATTCATTTCTTTGGCTTCGGCTTTTTCCGTATCTGTTAATTTCCGTCTACCCATTTTTAAATTTGTTAGTTTTCTCCTTTATTACAATGATTTTAACCATTTTAATTTACTATTCAAATAAAAATTCTTCTAAAAGTAAAGAATTTAATTTAAATTCAAATAAAAATTCTTCTAAAAATAAAGAATTTAATTTAAATTCAAAAGTGGTAACATCATTCAAAACTGGTAACATCATTCAAAAGTGGTAACATCATCGGGTCCATTCTCCCGAAAACAACAACCATTTTTCAAATGGTTAAAAAAACTATGTCTAATTCCAGTATTGCTCTCAGGTATGCATACATATTCCAAATTTCAAAGTTGTATGCCAACAGGAAATGGATGAAAAATGGAAAAAGATGTCGCATATGCAGCAGGGTACATAATTGGCTTCAAAATGGCATTATTAACCATTTGAAAAATGGTTGTTGTTTTCGGGAGAATGGACCCGATGATGTTACCACTTTTGAATGATGTTACCACTTTTGAATGATGTGGTCACTTTTGAATTTAAATTAATTTCTTTACTTTTAGAAGAGTTTTTATTTGAATTTAAATTAAATTCTTTACTTTTAGAAGAATTTTTATTTGAATAGTAAATTAAAATGGTTAAAATCATTGTAATAAAGGAGAAAACTAACAAATTTAAAAATGGGTAGACGGAAATTAACAGATACGGAAAAAGCCGAAGCCAAAGAAATGAATGAACGTGAATATCGCATTCAATGATATTAAACACAATACGCGTACTTAAACAATCATAAAGTGATTTTTATTTCTTCTTTTGCTATTTAAAATAAAAATTTAGTCAACATGTATAAGTTGCTTATTAGTTTGGCGATTCGTATCATTTGGCGAAATTGGTCGACGGGATAACTGAGTAATACTGTATTTGGTTTGGCGCAAAAACGTCTTTCAATGCAGAAAATGATAAAATCAAAAGATTATTGAGCCGCTGAAAACCAATTACGTGTTGAAAGGCGATCACGAAAAAGGAAGCAATTTAATGCCGAACCGATTAATTGTAAAACATCATGTCGCCAGGGCGACCAATCCACTAGCCATGGCGTTTTACTATCGGTCGGTTCTAACCAGGAAAATTTGAGTGCCAATAGTGATTCTAACAAGCCGGAAAATGTTATAGCTATTACTCTTGATTTTCCACCACCTAAAAAGAAAACTAAAAAGCAATCGGCTTGGGAAAAACTGGGAAAAAACTTTTTTGATTCGATGTCTGATGGACCCATTCACAGATGCATGTGCTGCGATCGATTTTGGTTTAAAACCTCCATCACCAAAATTCTGCTCTGTAAAATCAAACAATATATGCCAAAGTCTTACAAGTATAACAGTATATGCCAAAGCTGTATTTTAATAATGATTACTTTTGCACCAACAATGTTAAATAGTTTGAAATGTTTCTTTCGTCGCCAACTTTTATGCTTGGCGACAATAGAGTGATATAACTTAAACGAACCGTACCTTCAAATTGCAGCATGTATAAAGTCATTTATAGCAGTGGCACGGATAATACACAATAAAACAACTGGTATTTAGCTTAAAATGATAGATGAATGTATCGAGTGAAACATTTTTCAAATGGTTGGGGTAATTTCTTAAATTACAATTTTTTTTTTTTTTTTTACCTGAGATGGTAACCCGGCTTTATTTATTTATTATTTGTTTATTTACTCATAAAATGTTTATTTACTTTCATTTCCTTTTTTTAATTATATAAAATATTTCTTTTTATAGTTATTATTATTTATTATTATTTTATTTACTGTAAGTTCTTTTTGAAAATAGAAATTAATTTAAAAATGTGTATGTAAGCGTTATTTGAAAACGGAGTTTTCGCCAAATGCGGGCTTTGAAAAAAATTGCGCCAAATCTGATGCGCTTGTGGTATCCGTGCCTAAAAATTAGAGACCAGAATCGACTTCCACATACAAACAAAATATAAGTTAAAAGAAAACATGCAATAAAAATAAATATAAAGGGAAAATGATGTCATAAAACAAACTTTTTATTTAAAAACGTAATTGTTTCTCATTTTCACACGCGAAATATATAAAACATTCTTTGAGCGATCAAAAAATGCTAGTAAGAGATTATCACAAAATCTCAAAATCAAAGTTTTTATGACATTTTTTTAATATAAAAAAATAACAGTTTTATTTTCCTGCATGGTTAAATTTTAAAATGTTTTATTGCATCCAATATTTCTGAGTGCGTAAATGATTACGATTTACTCCAGGTACTGATTCGGTTAACTACGAAAATATCCAGCTGATGAAAATCATGCACACCAGATTTCTGTGACGTATGCAAATAAATTGTGTTTTTTTTTCAGTTTTTTTAATATAACTTTTGAACTATTTGGAATTAATTTTTTAAAGTAGGTGCATTCACCAGATTACCTTCATAGGTACCTTCTGGTACAAACAGAATCAAAATCCGACAAGTACTTTTTGAGATTTGCTTGACGAAAGAATTTTTTTGATTTTTAATATCGTTACGTATCTCTGAGTATAAAGACTTCGCTTCGCTCAGACAATTACTTACAATTAAAAATGCATATTATGTTGATCAGTCTACCTCTCAAACAAATATTATTAACCATTTGAAAAATGGTTGTTGTTTTCGGGAGAATGGACCCGATGATGTTACCACTTTTGAATGATGTTACCACTTTTGAATGATGTTACCACTTTTGAATTTAAATTAAATTCTTTATTTTTAGAAGAATTTTTTTAAACTAAGATTAACAAAATACTATAAAACTCAGTTGTCCAAATTTTTAAAATTAAACTTTAATCGCATATGTAATCAGTAAAATATAATAAAGATCAGCTATTATGATGAATTTATGAATTGAAACTCTTATGTTTGGTTTAAATGTGAATGAAAAAACAAAATTTAATCCAAACTGATACGATAATAGAATTTCACGCGAAATTAAAACCCGTCATAATTTTTATCTTCTCAAAATTTAAACACGTAATTCTAAATCATCCGTATTCCCCATGTTTAAAAAAATGGTATTTTAATTTGATCATTTTAAAATCACTTTAACTCAAAACTTGAAAAATTATTTAACTGATGAATAAAAACGAAATAAAACCGAAATCACGAAATTTTATAACAGACGATGTTTTTTGCAAAGTATACGTATTTTTATTTCTAGTTTTTTTTTCTTTTTTTTCTATTTTATGAGAAAATGGAGTGATTATGTTGCCACAATTACAAAATTGGTGCTAAAAACTATAAAAAAAATTAATAACTTAAAAACAAATTGATATACAGCTTTCAAACAAATTGCAATTTAAAGTACATTTTTTTCTCTCTACGATAGTTAAAAAATCAAAAATATGCGATGTTTAGAAGTATAAAATTTGCAGTAGCTAAAAATGCAAAACCGAAATTGCATAGGAAAGCAGAGCTGCTAGAGCGTACCAACTTAATGCTGGAATCTGTCGTAAGCAAAAGGCGGGGTCAAGGCATATGCCATCTAGCGGCAGGGGTGCATAACTAGAGGATGACGTGGGTTTGACGTCATATATGCGCAGATGTTTATTATCTCCATATCTTTTGCGCATATTTTCTGAATTTTCTCTCAATCATGACAAATTAATCAAGTCTACGAGGTTTATTGCAAAACATTTTTGTTATAGTTTGTTTCGATAAAGTCATGTACATTTAAAAAAATAGTCACAATCATTTTAATTTTATTTTGGGAGAAAAAGTACTAATTAGTACTCATAAGTACCATATCATGCTAAGAAAAACATTGACTTTTACCCTAAAATTAAAATAATAATGAGACTTTTTTTAAATACACATATTTTTAATTAAAAAGATCTGTGTTTTTTAAAAAAGTCTCATTGTCATTTTAATTTTAGGGTAAAAGTCAATATTTTTCGTAGCATTATATGGTACTTATGACTACTAAGTTGGTACTTTTTCTCCCAAAATTAAAATGATATTGTGATTATTTTTTTAAATGTACATGACTTTACCGAATCAAACTATAGCAAAAATATTTTGCAATAAACCTCGTAGACTTGATTAATCTGTCATGATTGAGAGAATAGCTTGAAATTTATGAATGAATTTTTAATATGAACTCTCAAAATAACTTTGTCTGTTAAAAAAAAAAAAAAGAGTCTAAGCAACGATTTTAGAAAAATTATTGTCTAGAACGTTAAATATTTAAACAAATAAATTAACAATATTTCTTTGTTTAACAAAACAACATTTAATACATACATTTAAAATTAAAGTTATTCCGAATATACGTATAATAAAATAGGTTTTTAAATTAAAAGAATGAAAAGTTTGCAAGTTAAATAATAAAAGTCGATACGACCAAGAAAACATTGGATTTTTATCGTCTGAAATTGGTAAATAAAAAATGCAGCTTGTTGTAAATAAAAGTTGAATATTTTATTTAGTATTAAATTCTATACATTTCTAAATATTGATAAATATTATATTATCATATGAAATACTACGGTGTATATCATTTTGTATAATTTAGCTCATCAAAAAATTACTAAAATGTGACACTATTTCAAAATTCTGCATTTATATAATAAGTACTTACAAAATTTAATGAGTCATCTTTCATTACATTAAAAGCGTAATTAAAATCGAACATATTTTAATCAGCGATATTTGTATCGCATAGTTAAATGATATTTCATCTTAGTATATTTTATGTTAATATTTAGTCGTACTACACTTATTTATTCTATATTTATTTACAATATTTCAAACCTAAAACTTATTCTACGAAATATTTTGAAGTAACATTTTATAGAAACAAAAAAGTTTTGTTGCCATTCACACAAAAGAAACTGCCATAATCCTCTACTTAATAATCCTCTAGTTATGCACCCCTGCCGCTAGATGGCATATGCCTTGACCCCGCCTTTAATTTTGCGGACAGCTCTTCCATAGAAGTTGGAACGCTTGAAATATATGCAGTTTTGTAGGAAAGTGTTGCCATTCGCAAAATGACGTATGCGTTCCGCACAGATACGTTTGGCCTTTATAATATAGATATCCAAAATAAAGTTGAGTTGTTTTTCTTTACTGTATTTCACATGTTTTGTAAAATTATCTGTAAAATAAGTAACAAAATTACTTTTATTTATGCAAATTATTACAAACCATGCATTTGTTATACTATTCGACATGTCCCAAGGTACAACATTTTTACTGTCCCAAGGTACAATCATCACATGGTTTAAGTAAAATCAAAAAGACAGTAAATCTAGAAGCATTATCCTTATTTTCTCATAGCCAAAATATTTAAAAATCTTCTCTTTTATAAAAAAAAATAATAATAAATTATAGTTGACTTCTTATAAAAATATATAGTTAAAAAATGAAATTTGAATGGGGGAAAATATTTACTTTGGAGTAGTGAAATTTTATTTTTCTCTCCAGGTTATTAATTTAATGCTTTTGATGTTATCGGTTACTATGATGAGATCAGTTGGTTAGTTGATTTGTTGGCAAGTACTGAAACAGTTGGTTATAGGTCACTATTAGACACAAACAAAAGTTCATTGTTGCCTATTGTTTTTTAGAAATTGTCACTGTCCCAAGGTACAAGCTTCCCAAAGTTTAACACTCTCCCCTATATTTATTAGTTGAATATGGGCCATTTTAAAATTTCGTTTACATATGCTGTCTCAGAGTAAAAAGAAGAAAATTCAAACATAAATTAATATTTAAAGTTTGATTTGAGCTATACATTAGCTAAATAAAATTACATTGAACATTTCTAACATGAAAAATTAAAAAAAATAAATAAATAAAAATTTCTGAGATATAAATTCTAATCAAAAATGCCTGTCCCATTCTAATTTTTGTGTTTTTATCTGTGTGGTTTCTTTTTCTTTCTTTCTTTTTTTTTTTTTTTTCTTTTTGAGCTATTTTTTTTTTTTTTTAGATAAAAAGGTTTGAACTGTTAGTGTTCTAGATTAATGGAAAAAATTATTACGAAAGATATTTTCTTTAAGAAATTACCAGAAATCTTTTGTCCCTCACATTTTGACAAATCCGTTACCTTGTGATTATTTTAGTCAAAATAGGTTTCGAATTCTGCCTAAAGTTAACAGCAAATATTCGGCGATATAATTAAACTATTCACGTAACTACTACTTGCGATTTTTTACTCTTCAATTGTGAAGCAATGTAATAGTGGCAAGAATAAGCTTTTGTCAGGGTTGGTATTTTTTTTTTTCACTGTCCAGTCTGTTACCGTGAATTTTAATATTAAAATAATGTTTTTTTTTTGTTTTTTTTTGTTTTTTTTTTTTCATTTTTGTAATTAAATATTTCAGAATGTGTGTGTATTATTATCTAAGTTAGAAATTATACAAGCTAGCTCATTTCTAATAGTTTTATTTGAAATGTCAAGTCCGTTACCATGAAATGTAAGCTGCTAAGTAAGTTTACTAAATAGTTTTAGAAGGTATGTAAATTATTATCTAAGTTAGAAAATATACAAGCTAGTTCATTTTAATAGGTTTTATTAATGTTATTTGAAATGACTAATCCGTTACTTGTCAAGTCCGTTACCATGAAATGTAAGCGAATGGTGAAAATGGCTCAAACGATTAAGTCCGTAATATACTACGTTTTTACTTGTTTTCACGAAGTATACCTAGAAAAACTGATTGTGGTCATTTTGATTGTTGAACAAATAAACTAACATTACTTTGTGTTTCAATTTTTGTTGTCTACAGGATATTTGTCTTTCGATTTGAGGAAATTTAAATGCACTCCCGTCGGGGACCATTCCTTGAATTCCACATTGATGTTGAGAGAAATTTCTGGACCAAGCTCATTTGCTCCTCATAAACGAAAAGACCAGTTTTTGTAAAATAAAGCTAGGTTTTTGTAGATGTCACAAGGGCCGCATTCTAATTTTTATTTAAGACTGTATTAATATACGCTTCAATGGCCGAAAACAGAATATTTTGTTTGCCTGAGTGGGTGTGTCAGGAGTGTGACAGATTCTGATGATTGCATCAATGATTGCAGCATATCCACCTCAGTAGAAGAAGGAAAATGAAAGAGTCCATCCAATTATCTCTATTGTTTCGATCCCTATCTAGATTCAAATCCCTTCGATATTATATAGATTCAAATCCCATGCTCAAATAATCCACCATCAAGATCATAAGCGAGTACATTGGCGTAACCAGCCTTTTGTACGGGAGGGGGGGGGGGGGTGCCCATATTTTTTAACCTGAACATTTTCTTATAATAACATTACCTAATATCTTATAATAACATTACCTAATAAAACGGAGCCCCATAAAAGCTATCGAATTTCCGTTTTAGACAGGTTTTTATTTGCGGAAGATATAATTGTGTGGTACTTCTTTTAAAAAGAACTCAACGCAATTTTTCATTCTGTGAAGAAGGATGAGAATTTGCTCAAAACTAAATGTAATGGATAAGAAAAAAATATATAAACATAAATAAAACATGCTAGATATAAAACAAAGATATCCGCAAACATAAATCTGTAATTATCACAAGTTTTCATTTAAAACAGCAATGAAATACTAAAATAAATAAATACGACTTTAGTTCCTCCCCCCCCCCCGTCATTTTGATCCAGGCCCGGACTGGCTCCTTTGGGGGCCCTCGGCTAGAGACGGAAAAGGGGCCCCTAACGGGAAATTTAGTGAAAACAGAATATTATATTATATTTTTTAATTTAGGCTTGGGTGGCAAAAAACCACATTTCGGCTATTTTGTCACTTGGAAAATAGTTGAGTAAATTGTAAGCTTTTTTAATGTTGTTAACTTACTTTCACAATACATATTTGTATTATTTTTGTACACCATACCTAAACAAATTCCATGCTAGAAAAAAAAAAAAAAAATAGGAATTATTCATTTTAAGTGGTTATTACTTAAAAATGAGCGTGAGGTATATTTATAGTTTTCGGCAATCAAATGACTGTGTCGAAGTCATAATAATCTAAATCCTACTGTGATACCTAAGGAAATATTAACAGTTACTTTTTTTTACAGTAATAAAGAAAGTGGTTACGTGTGATAGCAGATCACTCAGGGTTTAATATATCTTTTAAACAACTTATCCTTTAATTAATAAATCCAAATTGTTGATTTATAATTATTAAATTCTTACATGCATGGTAGCATCAATAAATTTAAAGTAAAAGGAAGTTATAGTTAAGTTACCGAAAAAAATGTTTAAACGAAATTTAAAATGCTGAATAATTAATAAACCGCTCGTTTTTAAAATAGAAAGAAAATTGTAATTATATATATATATATATACACTATATTGCCATTGATTATGGGACACTTGCGATTTTAGACATTTTACTAAATATCTTGAAAAATACATGAGGAATCATCTCGAAACTCTTAGTGTATAAATATAATAGTATAAGTTACACATCTCCGTGAAGATTTTTTCCCGAAACTCCAAAGGGGGCCGTCAACAAATTAAAAAAGAATGAATATCTTTTGAATAACCCTGTCAAAACTAATGTAGCAAAAGAGCTCAAACTCTAGATTATAATTGAATACCTTATTGTAATAAGCCTTGTTTATTTTTATGCAAATAGCATGCATACTCGCAGAGTAATTAAAGTTTTTATAAAAATGATCCCAAATTTTTCCAAGTTTTTTCCTTATAATTTTCAGAGTTTTTAATATAAAATATTATTTTTTTTAGAAAATATGACAAACAACATTGCACACAGTACCTTGTAATCAGAATTAAAAAATAATGAAAATTGTATAAAAAATGAGTTGGTTTACTAAATAATTTTTTACTGCGCATGCGTCAACGATATCAAAATTTCATTTGCATATTATGTTAGCTAAATGTATAGAGCAACTTTTGTGAAAGTCACAAAATCATAACTTGAAAATTCTGACAATAATCGTCAATTGAATAAGTCAAAAATCCGTTATTCTCAAAATGAAGCAAAAACAAGAGGGGTTGTATCCATATAGTCATTGATTAGTGTCAATATAGAATACACAATATGGGATGTACTACTGCATTTGGATAAAATCCCTCATTTTTTTGCTTCATTTTGGAAACAACGGATTTTATCCTTTTTCTATAGACGATTACTTTCAGAATTTTCAAGCTATGATTTTGAGACTTTTACAAAAGTTGCTCTATACATTTAGCTAACATAATATGCAAATGAAATTTTGATATCTTTGACGCATGCGCTGTAAAAAATTATATGGTAAATCTACTCATTTTTCATACAATTTTTATTATTTTTTAATTCTGATTACAGGGTACTGTGTGCAATGTTGTTTGTCATATTTTCTGAAAAAAAATATTATTTTATATTAAGAACTCTGAAAATTATAATGGAAAAACTTGGAAAAATTTGGGACCATTTTTATAAAAACCTTAATTACTCTGCGAGTGTGCATGCTATTTGCATAAAAATGAACACAGTGTATTACAATAAGGCATTCAATCATAATCTAGAGTTTGAGCGCTTTTGCTACATTAGTTTTGACAGGGTTATTCAAAAGATATTCATTATTTTTTAATTTGTTGACGGTCCCCTATAGCGTTTCGGTAAAACATCTTCACGGAGATGTATGACGTATTCTATTATATTTATACACTAAGAGTTTCGAGATGATTCCTCATGTATTTTTCTAGATATTTAGTAAAATGTGTAAAATCGCAAGTGTCCCATAATCAATGGCAATATAGTGTATATATTAGCGATAAAAAATAATATAAACCCTTAAATCGGCAAAAAGTACGATTTTTTTTTAAATTTCTATCTTACTAGGGAACTGCAAGAAGTGTAAGTCACCGATTTTGATGAAAGTGGTATCGTTGGAAAGATCGCATTGTGAGGAGTAAAAACTCAATAGAACTACCTGTACGAAATGAGCCGTTTTCGAAATATCCCACAGTTTATGTCACGTAGCTAGTAAACACTTACTGGGAACCCGCAAAAACTTTTAACGAAAGTGGTATCGCTGAAAATATATTATCAGGAGGATTAAAAAACTCAATGGAATCACCCGTCGGAAATGAAACGTTTTCAAGATATCCGATAATTTGATCACGTAGCTATAATGCACACTTAAAAGTGTGCATTAGCATTAATGCAGTTTCCATTAAGTTACATAAATTGTCGGATATCTCGAAAACGACTCATTTCCGAAGGGTAGCTCCATTGAGTTTTTTTTTACTTCTCAAAATGATATCTTTTCAACAACATCATTTTAGTCAAAATCGAGGCAACAATTTTTTGCGGTCCTCTGTTAGGTGTGCAGTAGCCCAGTATGTACCAGCTACGTGGCTTAAATTATCGGATACCTCAAAAACGGCTCATTTCCGACGAGTAGTTAATTTTTTACTCCTCACGATAAGATCTTTCCAACAATACCACTTTCATTAAAACCTAATTTTTTTGCGATTCCCCAGTAAGTATGCACTAGCTACGTTACATAAATTGTCAGATATCTTGAAAACGACTCGTTTTCGACGGGTAGTTCCATTGAATATTTTACTCCTCATAATAAGATCGTTCCAAAGATACCACTTTCGTTAAAATAGGTGACATACACTTCTTGTGACACACACAAGGAAATGCAAGGTTCGAAGAAAATCACAGAAAACTCCAAACGGTTAGGCCGACGATTGTGATTGGATTCGAACCCAGCACCTACCGTCTACCAGTTTGGAGGTCAGAACCTTTCCGCCACTGGTGGGGCCATAGCTAACGCAAATTGCCAACTCTTAACAGCTATATCTGGAGTACTACCTACCATCAGTCTGAATATTATGCTATCATATGGGTTTTTAAAAATAATACTGCAGAACATTGAACCTATTATTTGTGATGCTAGTTTGACACCATCCAAACAAAAAATGCGGGCATCGGGTAGTTATGTGGTATCAGAGGCAGGGTTTAATTTTTTCAGTAGACTCATACCTAAGACCGTGATCAGGTGTGCACTTTTTTTTCTACGTAGTAGAATCGGGCCAGAACTGGACTTAAATGTTCTCAGAATGTGTAGGGCAGTTACTATATTTTTTAAAAATATTAACAGCGATAATAAACTTCTGTTAATGGAATCTTTGGAAGTGTAACTTAGGGTGGTTTTCAATCCACTTCTCAATAACGCGAAACTTTCTGACTAATTTTTAACTGTAAATGCATAAAATTGACATGCGTGAAATTGTCAAATGGTAAGAGATTTTCGTCACGTAACTGTAGGTTTTCCCCTTTTCAATGATATCGCTTCCAAAAATTCAATTTAAAATGCTAACTTTGACAATATTTCTAAAAGATATGTCTTTATCAAAAAATGGAAGACACCATTCGATTACAGCTTCTGAAATAAGAAAAAACAGCAACAATTATGCATTTCCGAAGAAAATTAATTTAGAAATGTGTCAGGAACTAACTCCTTTGGATTTGAAAGAAGCTCTAATAAATGACAGAGAAATATTTTCACAAATATATTTTTTACAATACATCGTCAAAAGATAATCATGTTTTTACCGTCTTTTTTCTTCTTTAAATCTAAACTACATTAATTTTATAATGAATCTTTATGTAAATGTTCAGAAATCTAGGCTTCTAAGTAATCATTAATGTTATTATCGTGTATTTTCTATGTTGAGAAAATATCGTGATTTTAACGTGTAGTCTTAAAATGTAAAATAGTTCATAAATGTGTATGTAGTATTCTTTAAAAGGTTCTTAATTGTGTGTTAAGAAAAACTAATTTTTTTTGTGCAAATTGAGTGGAATCGGGTCTTTTTTACTACTTAACCAAGTATAAAAAAGTTTTAAACATTTTTCAATGTTTAAAAAAATTCTCATTTTTTTCATTCCTTTTCGTACTGTCGCTTTCGTACAACTGCTTCATGTTGACCACACTGTGAAATTGCACTAGTTATACAACCATACTATATGAGATTGGCAAGTGAGCGTCGCGATGTACTCTGAATTTGATTCTACGTGTACTGCAGAAAGGGCGATGTATCTGTCAGCAGCCTTTTTCCGTCTGTCTAACGACATGACACGACGAAACTATATAAATTACCATGAAAAAACTATAAATTGTTTAAAATTTATTGTAAACGCATATTGTTATTGGAAAATACTCAATTTTTTTCTTACATAAGTAGTAATTATAAAATCGTATATTCCTTTTTTGAGTTGCACTTCCGGGGCCCCTTTGGGCCGGGGGCCCTCGGCGATCGCCGACCAGCCGACCTGGCCAGTCCGGGCCTGTTTTGATCAAAGCATTAAAATAACTTTAACTTGTAGTACGCAATTTAAAGTGGAAAAGAATTATATTCAATATTTTCTGCAATGAATAAATAAAATGTTCCGGTTAAAAAAAAAAAAAAAAAAAAAAAAAAAAAAAAATGAGCCCGTTACGAATGTTAAAATATGGCCATTACAGAAAACGAAATTAAACGACGTTTTAAGTTCGAGCCCGAAAGATTTTTTGTCACAAGAGCCCGAGCCCGATACCAAAAATATACAAAATAAAAAATTGTATGGTATTTAAAAATTGTTTCAGAAGTAATATCTCACTTTTAAGAACTTCTTACATAGATATAATTTTTAAATAAAAATTTAAATTCAATTCTATCAAAATCCGTATAAAATAAAAATGTACTTCACACCTAAAAGGATTCTGATATTTTTTCCTCCTTTAACCTTTAGCTTCCGGGGGGATTACCGTAGTCCCAAGAAAATAAATGTTGAAGAATACGGGGTTGGGATTATCGTTATCCCGAAAACTTTTTCCCCTCCAACATGCGGGTAAAGAAATCATTAAGGCCGTTTCGCTCAATAGGGGTCCGACTGATTATCGAGCTAGGGAATTTCTGTAGGGAGGATGTTAATTATCCTAGGGAAATGCCGGGAAAAAAAACTTGGCAAAAAAATAAACATAATTTGCGCAGACGACGTAAAGCTGCTTCTACCCCAGTGGCTACAAGGTATTTTAGAAAGTTCTTGCTTGTGAGACATAATGAAAAGATTATATTTAGCAAGTAGTTTTAGAGATTTAGCGTTGCTAATTTTGACTACACGTTTACTCTTAGAATGTAAAATGAAGCATTATTATTTTTTTTCTTTCTTACTAACGCACTAAATATTAGAAATTACGTACGTAATTTTACGCACTGAATTGAAAAAAAAAATCAAATGTTTATAATTATTATTATATTTACGGAACTTATGATTGTTCTCAAGCCCAAAGGAGTTAGTTTTGGAAGCTTTTCTGAATTCATTTTTATTATTCAAAAACATACGAAATTGTTAACATGAAACATATGAACGAGACGTAAAATTCTTATTAAAAAATTACATAATTGAATGGCGTTTTTAATTTATTTAATAAAGGCAAAAGCATTTCAGAAAATAATGTAAAATTTGGCGTTTTGAACAAAATTTCCGATCGCGAAATTTAGGGAAAGGTGGAAATTTGCTGGTTGTATTTTTGTTGCGGTAATGTCAATAAGTAATTTATTTATAACAAAAACAAAATGGAAAAACTGAATTCGATTCCCAATTCTATCAAAATCCTATCCTGTCAGGTCTGACAATTTGATGCCACACGTTAAGAATTATTCAGAAAGTTTCACATTAAAAACCAGCTTGATTCTATGGTCACAGCCTACTAAATAGTCATGCGCAACAATACCTTTTACATAAATGAGAATGGAATTATGCATTATCTGCTTCAGAAAATCGTCGAATTCTAGTATTATTTATTATTTCTAAATAACTAATTCGCCGTCAAATTCAAATGAAATAATTTTTATTTATGCAAACCATAATATAGATTGCATTAATAATTTCTCAGTTATTTTTCATCTGACACCAAAAAGAAAAGGAAGAAGTTCTCAATTTAGCACTTTTTTGTTGTTGTTGTCGCTTTGTACGCTTATCAATTATTTCGAAACTATTCGACTGATTCATGTGCCTTTTTTTTTTTTCATTGAAAGAATATTCTCTGCAATTGGTCAAGGATTGAATTTAAATTTCATGAAAATTGTTGCAAGGCTTTTTTTTAGAAATTTAATAACAATACAAATAAATAAATTAAAATAAATAAACTCACTTAAAATATTTAATTTTTAGCGATTTTTATCAAATAAAGTAGCTCTATTTTCTTCTTCTTCTTCTTCTTTTTTTTTTTTTTTTTTTTTTTTTTTTTTTTTTGCTAGAATGTTGCAATTACAAAATTTATTATTATTATTATTATTTACTTAGCTATTATTCTCGAATAAAACAAGGGAAAACAAAAAATAATGATTTAATTATTAAAAACTTTCATGGCGAAACAATTGTTAAAAAATATAATAAATAATAATATAATTAAATTAAAAGTAAAAGCAAAAGGTATAATTAATAATAATAATAAAGTCTAAAAAATTAGAAAGTGTTTGAATTTCTTCAAAACTTCTGCGGCACACTCGTTTAATTTGAAGAATCATATTTCTACGGTAGTAGGATTGTTACTCTAACACAAAATGGTTCAAAAGTCTAAATTTCATATAAATTAATATAAAGTCTTTTTTCCCCTTCATCGGTAAATTTTGTTTAAAAAGCTAACTTTTACAGCTTCTTTCACAGTGTCTTGCCTTTACAGAAAAATAGAAAATACTATACAATCTCTTTGTTTCTAAATAAAAATACCATAAATTTCATAAATATATATCTATATTATAAAAGCGAAACATATCTGTGCGTAATGTATACGTCATTTTGCCAATGCCAACACTTTCCCATGCAATTTCGGTTTTGCAATGTTCACTGCAACAAATTTTTTCACTTCTAACCATCGCACATTTTAAATTTTTATACTGTTGTATAGAAAGAAAAATGTACTTTTAAGTGCAATTTGTTTTAAAACTCTATCTCAATTTATTTTTGAGATATTAATTTTTTTATAGTTTCCAATAACATTTTTGAGATTGTGGCAACAGAATCACTCCATTTTCTGTTGAAATAGAAAAAAAAAAAAAAAAAAGAAAGAAAGAAAAGAAAAGAAATTAAAATGCGTTTCCATGCAAATTCGGTTTTGCAATTTTCGATTATTGCAATTACACTTCTAAATATCGCACATTTTAAATTTTTACACATCGTATAGAGAAAAAAATGTACTTTTAAACTCGTACTTTTTTCCCCAGCTCCACACTTGATTCGCAGAAAAAAGAATGAATGCCCATTTTATTTATGAATGCCCATTTCATAAGAAGGAAACTTAGGAAGCCGATAGGGAAAAAAAAATAGAAAAACTATAATATTTGAGATCCCTCTGTACATTAAATTATACGAAACGATCTATCGATGCAGAGTAGAAATATATGGATATTATACAACATTTCTACTGATTTTTGCATAAATAGAGAGTATAATCAGGGAAATATAGCATTTTTTTAAGTGCAAAAAAACTGGCATGTTTTTTAGCTTATTATACATGGTTTTCAACCAAATTTAACGACAGTTTCAGAAAAACTGGCAAAATGTAGTTGAAAAAACATAGGCAATAGTAATATAAATAAATTAAACATTTATGAAATATCAGTAGTTGTATAAAATAATTTTTGTCTGTGCATGTGCAAACGATAAAAACGCTCTTTTAAGATAATTTAATAGTCAACTCTATGGTTCAATTCATAAAAAAAAACAAGTTAAATATCATGAAATTTCATAAAGGTGTTGGCGATAGGAATGATTTGATTTTTTATTGAATCTAAAAGCAGCTGAATGATAAGTAATTTTCCATAAATTTTCAATTTCAATTTTAATATATATATTTTTTTAATTTCTATTAATGCTTTAGTTCTTCTTGGATAGCTACTAGAGCGAACCTGTTGCATAATAAAAAGAATTATCAAAATCGGAGATTTGTTCCAAGTCTTCTCATCATACACAATCTTGATAGTCAATAAACACTAAGTTTTTCTTAAAATTCGGCTAATTAAAATTTACAATTTGTGGAAAAACCGTTATCCTTCAACTGCTTTTAGAGAGAACTAAAAATCAGCTCACTTCTATCACCGATATCTTTCTAAATTTTCCTGATGTTTTGGCTATTTTTTTTTTTTTTTTTTTTTTTTTTTTTGTGAGTTGCTCTATAGAGTTAAATATTAAATCATGTAAAAAGATTGTTGTAACCATTCGCACGTACGCAGTTAAAAAAAAAAAATACTTTATAGTACTACTCATATTTTATAAAATATTTAATATATTTATATTTCAATTGCACTACATTATTTCTACTATATTTTTCCAATTTTACAAAAATTGGTGTTGAATTTGTACAAAACCCTGTGTGATATAAGCTAAAAACAAGCCAATTTTTAAAAAAATTAAAACAAATTGGTATATTTTATTAGCTTGAAAGGCCCCACCAATGGCTAAGAAGATCTCCCTCGAAACTATTAGACAGGAGGTGCTGGGTTCAAACCCAATCGCGCCCATCTACCAAATTGTTCGGAGTTTTTCGTGGTTTTCTTCGAAACTTGGATTTCCTCGTTTAAATACGGGTTAGGTTTTCTTAAAAAGCCTCTTAAGGGGGGCATTAATAAGAATTATTATGAAAATGTGTTAGAATGTAGCGGATTTATGCTTTAAAACAAATTTAATGCATTATACTACACGATATTTTTGTCTTAATCTTATAATAAACTTAACCTTAATCATGCATTTTTGTTTATTTTTTTTATTGTTATATGACAAATTAAAAAGAAAAATGTTTTCATTGAACACAAGGAAAAAAAATAGATAAAAAAAAAAAAAAACACGCCTCCCCCCTCCCCCCCCCGAAAAAAAAACTTTATTTTATTTACTTACCAACACCCATAACATAAAACAATTACTGGCTTTCAAAGAATTATTTTTCTTATTTCACATGTTTAAATTAACATTTTTTTCCTAATTTTTAGATATTCTAGTTTCCAAGTGATATTTCATCGTAATTACATCTACTGATAAGTACGCATTGTCAACAAGCAAACCATTTAAAATTAGAAACATAGATTTTTAATGACTATGTTTCAGTCAAGACTTTGACCATTGCTTAACTAATAATCAGTTAATTTAAGTAGCCTGTATAAGATCGTTCCTTTGAAAGTATAACGATGTCCTAACACATGTGGTAGCACACATCTGGACTTAATTTTTTTTCAAGATACAGAAATGTTTCTAATACGTTTCCAGAATTTTATTATACTGCTAGCAAGATAACAAAAACAACTAATCGAATAGGGTTGCAAATACAAAATTTTTGGCGTATTCCTATTGCATTTAAGACAGTTAAAAGTTCTCAAAAATGTCTTGCTCTTTTTTTTTTTTTTTTTTTTTTTAGGAAAGTTAAAATATGCTATTTTTTAACAATGTAGGGAAATCGTTAGACGGGGCTCTAGAAGGCGATAAGGGGCGGGGGGGGGGGGGGCTCATCCCTCTGCCCCGTCTAGTTACAGGCCTGGCAATTAGTATTCCAAACATTTTTCAATGTTTTCAAAATAGAGAAATAAACAAGACATAATTTTTTAAAATATTAAACAGTTGCTTTAACACTATTTAAAATAATATTTAAATGCATTTATGAAAAAGAAAACATGTATTTATAGTAAAAATAAAAGTATTTGTGAGGTAATAAATTGTGCGGAATTTCTAAATTATAGGTTGTATTATTTTTTGAAGAAATATTTTAAAAGCTTAAATACCTATTTTTATATTTAATTATGTTTAAAAACTACATAACTTGTATGCATTAAAAATAAATAAATGAAAAATAAATACAATCATCATGGATTATCTCAACAGTTTTCATAAGTTTATAAATCTGTTGTACTTAGAAAATCAAACATTTGTGTTATATGTATTGTTAACTTCATCTGGATAATTAAAAATAGGTTATTTGTCTTTAATTTAAATAACAACAACAATTAAGATGTTGATTTGTTTATATCTCTTACAGATATTATTTTAGGTCTCACACATAAAATTTCATCGTCTTTCTCAATAGTTAATTTAATAGTTTATAAATTTGATTTAGAAATCCCTAAAATCAAGTAAGGCTACATTTTTAAATATTTAATTTAATATTCAAGCAAGTGTTTCAAAAGTTGAATTATTATGTAATTTTATTTGCAAATGTATATATTTTATAATATACAATCATAGTTTATTTACTCCCCCTTCTGGGAAGCGGGAAATGAGCAAATTAACAGAAATCATCCGATCTGTTATTTATAAACTTAGAAAACATCCTGACAATGTTATCTTCTAAAACCGTGATAGATTTTAAGTTTGTAGACCCCCCCCCCCCCACCGACGTGCACAGAAGAACAAGGGAGACTGAATTTAAAAAATATATATAATACCCAATGTTTATATTCTAATTCTCCACATCTTACAAAAATTGATCATTGTGACAATGAGAGGTTTTGAGATAACTTTTAAAGCCCTTTCTTCTTCCCTCTCTCAGCCTCGGCAGAGCAAGAACGTCAAAATTTCAAAAAAATCATCTTATTCTAGTATTTATATTCTAAGATAAACCAAGTGTATTATAATTGGACTCATTTAAATATGATATGATTTTAAATATGTTAGCTTTTTATGGATGCGTTTTAGTCAAAGTGCTTTTTTCCGTTTTATTTAGTTATTTTTATTTATTTATTTTTTTTTTTAACCATGAAAATAAAAAGGGACGGGCCAGATAGCTTTGATTGTCTCAGGTCGGGATCTGGAAGTTCTGCTGACGTCTAATTTCACCTAACTTTTTCTTTGACAAATTTTGAGTCGAAATCCAGGTTCTTTTTATGAAGCCTTGAAAAAGTTTCATTTTTTAAATTTTATTTATTTATTTAATGAAACAAATTTCTTTATAATAATAATATAATATTAATAAAAATATAATAATAATATTAATAATAATATAATATAATTATATTAATAATAATATAATATTAATATAATATTAATAATAATATAATAATAATTTAATATTAATAATAATAATATTTCTTTATAATAATATTCGGTTAATTATTTTACAGATTAAATTAAAGTAGTACTATTCGTAAATATTCGTTTTAGTTATAGTTAAAAACGAAGACCTTAATAGGAAACATAAATTCCGTTAGATATCTCTTTATTATTTGTTACTATATTGTTTAACGATTTCTTATATGTTAATTTCTAATTTTTTCTTATCTTGAAATTTCATTTTGTTTTAATTTAAATCGTTGTAATAATATTAACAATGATACTTAAGGAAATCACTTATGTGTTATTTAAATATTTGAAAATTTAGCACTTTTTAAAATAATGTATTTTTGTATTATCATATACACTTATAGTAATTTTGCCTATAACACACCTTCATTTTTAGATTATACCCTTCAAGAAACCAAATGGTATTAAAACATTCAATAAACATCCATGAAGTTTTTTAATTATTTTTTTAAAAGACCGCTAAATTACTAGTAATATATGTTTTATTTAATGACACGCACTTCACAGAAAAATATCTTTTTTATTATTATAAATTACATCTTTTCAACGAACCTAAAGCATCACTTTCTATACCGACAAGTAAACAAAAACAGCTTTCTCTCAGGGAACAAAATTCCCTACTTCTCAAGAACGTGTAAATCTTTAACACATGTTCCAAATGATAACAGCAATTTCTGGTCACCTGCGGTGAAGGGTCATTAAGAAGGGGGGATGAAATCGCGTCAGTTCTCCCGTTGTAAAAGGATATTTTACATTTCACTTGACCGAAAGCTAAAGGTTAACAAGCTAATATGATGGACACGTTTGTGTTTAATGAATAAATTAATAAATGCATGGAATGTTCAAAAATTACTATTTATAAACTGGCGAATCGAACAACGTTCTGCAATTTTCTGTAAAAAGTGTACATATTTCCTTATAATGGATTCTTTTCTTATGATAATCTTCTATGATTGATAGATACTTAAAAATCGACACAAATTAAAAAAATCGACATTGTTATTTTAATGGCTTTTATAGGAAAAGAAGAAGCATTGATCGATACTTTCTGTTGGAATAACATGGTAATCACATTTACTCACGGAAAAAAAGGACTTCGAAAAGGAAAATCGTCCTCTACATGAGTGGAGTTCATGATGACAAATGCTTATAATAATCACTGAAAGTTGTTTTCATAAGAAAAACGACTGTGATTCGTGCACAATTGAATATTAAATAATTTGCAAACCTCCAGCTAATTATCGTCTACCAAAAACAGAAGAAAATATTATCTTCGCTTTTGTAACTAAATTAAAAAATAAATAAACGATCCCATTAAAAAAAAAAAAAAAATTAAAAGGCACTCCGGGAGTGCCGACAGAAGTGAAAACTTGAACAATTATGTGTGTATTTTTTTAGTCGTCTGGACATATTTTATTGTGCAGAAAATACTTTTAAATGAAGTGTTTTTTATTCATTATTATAAACTACTGCTACAAAAATTATATTACAATTTTCATTTAATGCGCTATTGTACATGAAAAATAATGCATATTATTTTACATACAAAAATTGCAATCTATTGCTTAAAACATAAATTTACAAATGCATGAAATATCGTCAGTTGGTATTCTTTGAAATAAATACCCATAAAACTTATGAATTTTCATCCCCATTTCAACAATTCTTCCATCATCATCATCATCATTGTTATCATTATATTCTAGATTTGATATTATAGGTTTATGGTAACTAAAATATATAGCAAACAATTTTGATTCAATTCTATTTAAATATCTTGTAATGACTGCATCAATTGTAATTTTTTATCTCTCTGTGCTAAGATTGCGATGGTTGGTCATTGTTAAATCAAATTTTCTATTTAAAAATTCAATTAATTGTAGATTTTCATCATCCACAAAGTTGATGTTGAAATCCCTACTCAAAATCATCGGCAAATTATCAAATCTCTTTCCAATTCTATCTTGAAGTAATGCAGAAGCCTCTTTAGAACAAATAAATAAATTTTCATACAAAAATTCTCATTTGCACTTAAAGACTTATCCGGTGAAATATAAATGGCAACCAATACAATTAGTTTTTCATTTTCAGAGTGGCAACAACAAACACATATATCACTGATATCAAAAACATTACTACTAAACATACTGGTGTACCTCACATGCACATTCATATGAATTGTGGAAATATATGCCCATTACATCAAACAACCTTTTATAAATAGCTACTCCTGCTGCTGGACGACCGTATCTTCTGAAACTTGCAACAAATTGAATAGTAATCAAACAATATAAGTTGTTAAACTTTAAATACAATTTTTTAAAAATTGGTTGGAAAGTGCAGCATAATCGATGCACAATATCATGATTTTTCTTTCTTAACATTTTATTCCCTCTGGTAACAGTATAAGTTGTTAAGGTTTAAATACAATTACAATTTTTAAAATTGGTTGGAAAGTACTGCATAATCAATGTACAATATCATGTCTTTTCTTTCTTATCATTTTATTCCATTTGATAACAATATAAGTTGTTAAACTTTTAAAAAATTGAAAAAATATATATATATATATATAAAAGGTTTAAAAGTGCAGCATAATCGATGTGCAATGTCATGTTTTTCTTTCTTAACTTTTTATACCATTTGGTATCAATTTATGTTGTTACTATTTAAATACAACCAAAAATTAAAAAAACTGAAAAAAGTGGTTGGAAAGTGCAGCATAATTGATGCACAATGTCATATTTTTTTTTCTTAACATTTTATTCCTTCTGGTAACAGTATATGTTGTTAAACTTTAAATACAATTATAATTTTAAAAATTGGTTGAAAAGTGTAGTATAATCGATGAGCAATGTCATGTCTTTTCTTTCTTAACTTTTTATTCAATTTGATAACAATGTAAGTTGTTAAACTTTAAATACAACTGAAAATTTAAGGAATTGAAAAAAAATGGTTGGAAAGTGCAGCATAATTGATGTGCAATGTCATTTTTTTCTTTCTTAACTTTTTATTCCATTTGGTATCAATTTATGTTGTTATTATTTAAATACAATAAAAAAAATGAAAAAAAGTAGTTGGAAACTGCAGCATAATCAATGCACAATGTCATACTTTTTCTTTCATAACGTTTTATTCCATCTATTAACAGTATAAGTTGTTAAACTTAAATACAATTATAACTAAAAAAACACACACGGACATTCGCGCAAGCGCCCTGTGCCGCCTAAACGGAGCAGCACACTCAGGCACGGTAGAAAGAGTGGGAGATACTAGTTCCCTTCGATCTTACGCTTTTTCGATCAGCATCACGTGACCCTGACGCGAGTTTGGAAGTTTTTACCCATACAAAAAGTGCTCAGCGCCGCTAAAGAAGTTTTCACTTCAATAACTTCTGCTGACTACAAGCCCATTAAAAGCAAATTCATTGTTGTGTTTGTTTTGATTGACGCCATGTCTATAGATCGTCGCTGGAAATTCCGTAGACATAAATCTGTAATTAACACAAATTTTCATTTGAAACAGCAATGAAATACTAAAATAAATAAACAAGCATTCAGTTCCCCCCGTCATTTTGATAAAAAAAGAATTAAAATGACTTGAAAAGGAATAAGTACGTAATTTTAAGTGGAAAAAGTTCTTTCAATCTTTTCTACGCATGAATAAATAAAATTTTTCGGCTTTAAAAAAATTGAGCCTGAGCCCGTGTCGGGCCCGGGCCCGGGCTGGGGTTGAGCCCGTATCATCTCTATTTCACATCTTTATTTCCTTTCATTTTTTTTGCTCCTATCTAGACTTTAGATTACACAAACAGAGATATAAATATTTTCTATCCTTGTCGAGAATTTACGTTAATTTTTTATGGAATTTCAAAAACATGCATGAAAAAGAACGGCGTTAAAAAAAAACTTCCATAAATAAAAGACATCAAATTGGGATTATAAAACCAACTTTTTGACTTTCTGTGAATAATACAGATTCTAGTAAATATTCTAGCTTTAAAAAAGATAAAAAAATAATTTTCTAAAAAAAAAAAAAAAAAAAAAAAAAACTAGTTGGATGTGCCAATCTCAAAACTTTCTTCTATCTCATACATGCATTTTAATATTTAAAAAAAGAGTTACTCATTTTAATGCTTTAATAATTTTAATTCAATGCCCTACCAACTTTGATTTTCATCTTAAATTTCTGCTTCAATCAATTAATCGGAGTAAAAACGAATTTCCGTCTCTGCACGAGCCGATGGACAATAGAATAATAGGCAGATTTTTTTTTCAAATTCAGGGAGGACCTACTTGCCTTACCAAAAAATAATCATATACAAAATGTTTAGTTCAGTTCTAGAACTAACTTCATACACTTTTATGTGGAGCAATATTGAAAATGGCATAAAATTCGGTATTGCAGCGCCCCTTCCGGTGGATTTTTTTCAGATTCAGGGCGATCTAACTAGCCATAGCCATACACTTACACAAAAAATTTCTTTCAATTCGATGCATAACTTCATGTACTTTTGGTCGGTGCAATATTGAAAATGGCACAAAAATCGCGATTGCAGCGCCCCCTTCCGGCGGAATATTTCAAAACTGAAGGAGGACCTGCTTGCCACAGCCAAAAACACTCACAAAAAATTTGGTTCAATTCTATGCATAACTTCATACACTTTTCGACATAGCCGGATTAAGGGGGGGGGGAATAAGGGGGCTAACCAGTCAGGGGCCTCAGCAGAGGCTTAAGTTGTACCACAGTTTCGTTTAAAACAATTACAGGGGTGTAAGAGCTGCGCGAAATCGCCGTTTTTTTTTCAACTTAACTTGAATTGCCATTTGACGTCATTGCTGTCTGTATCTCTGAAAATTTCTAGGTTATAAAAGTGGCAATGAAAACAAAACGAAAAGAGTCGCGTACAAAAGCGCGAATTTCGTCAAAAAAAGAACGGATTTAATCAAGATCGCGGAAAAGCGCAATTTCCTTCAAAAGGCTGTGGAAAAAGCGTTAATTTCGTCAAAAGAGCACGAAAATAGCAGGAATTTTGTCGAACGGTCGCGGAAAAAAAATGCGAATTTCGTCAAAGGATGGCCCAAAAAACCGCGATTTTGGCAAAGAATCGTAAATAAAACGCGAATTTCATCAAAGGGAGGAAGCAAAAACGCGATTTTCTTTAAAAGATCGCAGAAAAGTGCAAATATAATCAAGAGCTCGCGGAAAAAGAGCAAAATTTGTCAAATCATCGGGAAAAAACGCGAATTTCGACAGAGGACAGCTGAAAAACGCGGATTTTGTCAAAGGGTCGGGAAAAAAAGCAAATTTGCGAAAGAATAGAGAAAAAAAAACGTGAATTTTGTCAAAGTGTGGCAGGAAAAAAGAGAATTTCTTGAAAAGTTCTCGGAAAAAAGCACAAATTTTGTCAAAGGATGGCGAAAAAACGTAAATTTTGACAAAGAATCTCGGAAAATTGCGAATTTCTTCAAAGGTTCGCCAAAAAAACGTAAACTTTGAGAAAGAATGGCGAAAAACGTAAATTTTGTCAAAGTGCGGCAGAAAAGTGAGAATTTTTTGAAAAGCTCGTGGGAAAAAGCGAAAATTTAGTCAAAAGATCGTGGAAAAAGAGCGAATTTTGACAAAGAGCCGCTAAAAAATACGAATTTCGTCAAAGGATTGCCCGAAAAAATGCGAATTTTGAGAAAGAACCGCGAAAAGAAAGCGCGAATTTCTCCAAAAATTGGCAGAAAAAGCACAAATTTCATAAAAATATTGCGAGAAAAGCGCAAATTTAGTCAAAAGAGCCAAATGTGTCGCCGCCGAAAATAATCGAATTTTGACAAAGAACCGAGAAAAAGCGCGAATTTCGTCAAAAAATTGCCGATAAAGCGCGAATTTCGTCAAAAAATTGCCGATAAAGCGCGAATTTCGACAGAAATCCGCAAAAAACACGAATTTCGTCAAAGGATGGCAGAAAAAACGCGAAATTCTTGAAAAGATCGCGGAAAAGCACAAATTTAGTCAAAAGATCGCGGAAAAGAGCGAAGTTTTTCAAAGAGACGCGGAAAAATTGTAAATTTCTATAGAGGATCGTTTGAAAAAACGCAAATTTCGTCAAAGAATCGCTGAAAAAACATGAATTTTGGCAGAGAATCGCTGAAAAAATGTGAATTTCGTCAAAGAGTGGCAGGAAACACGCAAATTTCGGAAAAAAAATCACAGGAAAAGCGCAAATTTTGTCAAAAGGTCGCAGAAAAAAGGCGAATTTAAAAACACCATTAAAGATATAACAAAAAAAATTGATTAACATTATACCTATTCAAAATCTAAGATTTGTATTTTAGGATTAAAAAAATCAAAACAAAGGTGCGTGTGTGTATTTGAGGAGGGGGTGACATTCAGTATCGTGGTAGGAGGCTTAAGATTTCCAATAGCGTAAGGGGGGGGCAAAATTCCCAGTAGTCCCGGGCCTCAGAAGTGCTTAATCCGGCCCTGCTTTTCGATGGTAGAATGGCGACATACAGACAGACACACAGACACACGGACAGACAGACATTTTGTAAAAACATGTTTTTTGGAATCTCTGACCCCTAAAACGTGTAAATCCGTCGAAAGCCGGAAGTCGAAAAAAATTTCGATTACAATACTTTCTTCTATTGAAGATAGAAGAAAGTAAAAAAGAATCGGGATCTATTCTTATATCACATTTCAAAACATAGACTGTTAGTTTTGATTAACTACTTGAACTAACTTAGCTTTCAATTTTCTACTTTTTTCTTTTATAAATTTTGGTTTTTTAAAATAATCAATCTTGGATCTGCGCGAGCGGGAGGAGGGGGGGGTGCCCGGGCACCCAGAGCAATCCCCCTGGTTACGCGCATGGAGTACAAAAGTAGACAAATCCGTGATTTAACAATTTAACTCCCAAGTTCACTGTAACTGTATGTTTAAAATCCTACTCCATATGCCCAAGTCTCCTTCAAACCAGGGCGACGTGATCGTCGTCTCTGAACAAGCTCATGGTTGTAGTGTATTTTAATTTAAGTTGGCAACAAAAATGATGTAATTGTCGGCTAAGGCAAGCAAAATAAACTATAGAAACATGATGACCTTCACTAATTTATTAACTATACGCAATTTTCTCGGATGTCGAGGTAACTATTTCACATTTATACCATCAAAATTTCATCCCCGTTCATTTCATATTATATAAATTAGCATTTCATCCTTAATAATGCTTCGACGTCCTAAAGACGAATTGTGGCTTTTCCATCATAATTCCCCTAAAAAGAGATTAAAATTGAAAATATATAGATTGCAACTTAATTTTAAAGGTTTCATAAGTATCCAACTTCGAACTGTATGGATTCGATCACTCAATTCATACAGTGGCATGCTCTTTTTGTACGTCTTTAGTTGTACTAACATTGATTTCTGAAGGCTGCATAAATATTTTTTGGAATTATTTATTCTTTCTGTAATATTTCCTGTGATAGAACATCTTGCATTATACTTCTCTGCTGTGCCTGTTTTAAATTTAGTATTTATAACTTAAAAGTTATTGATAGGATCGTGTATTAGGATTCTTATTTGAGCCTTGATGATAGGATCGAGTCTTAAATAAGAATTGAATGCGGCCCTTGTGACATCTACAGAAACTTAGCTTTATTTTACAAAAATGGGTCTTTTCGTTTATGAGGAGCAAATGAGCTTAGGCCAGGAATTTCTCTCAACATCAATGTGGAATTCAAGGAATTGTCCCCGACGAGAGTGCATTTAACTTCCCTCAAATCGAAAGACAAATATCCTGTAGACAACAAAAATTGAAACACAAAGTAATGTTAGGTTTATTTGTTTAGCAATCAAAATGACCACAATCAGTTTTTCTAGGTATACATATTTTTAGCGCTAATAATCATATAGGAAAAATTTAAATTTTGCTACATATTCCTTGTGAAAAATTAGGAAAACTCAATAAACAATGTAGAAATTGAAAAATATATAAGAGAAATTCAGATGCTTGAAATTTATTAAGTCAAAATGACTGCTTTTGTCTTCCTAACCCGGGCACAGGATCCGTGCAACAATACAATGCATGTTGCAGACTTGTGAGAGGGTCTGCAAATTATTTTTCAATTCCTGAAAACTTTTGAAAAAAAAAAGTATGCTAGAAATTATTTACCATGTACCATAGTTATGATCCGTGCCACATGTGATTGACGAAGCTCCAATTCCCTTCAAACTAAATCAAGAATGATTCTGTCAGAATTTCCCAAAAAATTAAGGCAATTATTTCTAATAAATTAAAAAAATAAAAGTTTGTCAAAATTCCTAAAATTTAGACATAAAATGCATCGCGAGTTTCAACATGGTCGCATAAAAAAATCAGTTCCATCAAAGATTGTAAGAGAACTCAGATTTTGTCAGAAAATAAAGTGAGGGGTGGGGGAACAAATTTTTTTAGAGGAATGTGAATTTTACCCAGGTATTATGAAAATAATTGCACATTTTGTCAAAAAAAGGCAAATTTCAACAAAATTTCGTGAAAAAACGTCAAATTTTGTTAACAGAACACGAAAAACTATAAATTTTATCAAAAAATCATGAAAAAAGGCCAGGGTTGGAAAGTTTCTGCCTGGGTGGTTAAAACCAGCGGTAGAAACCGGTTAAAACCGGCATGGCAGAAACTGGTTTCTGCCAGTAAGTGGCAAAAACTGGCAGAAACTAAGAAACACTACTAAATAAGAACTTTACTCAGCAATGATTCATAATTCACACTTACATTTGATATGTAAACCATTGAGCTAAAAATTAAAACATAAGATTATGAATATTATTCAAAGTATCAAAACGTTTAAAAATGATTATATAAATACATACCTTGCTTATTTGAAACACTAATTTTCATTCACTTGAAAAACAGAAACTTTCACAACAATAACCTGATACTGTACAAGTTTAATTATTAATATTATTGTTTACAGTTGAATTTCTATTTCTTTTTAAAATAAATTTACAAAAAATTCTGATTTAATAACAAATTACTTTTCAGATTATTTTTAAATAAATAACATAATGCAATTTCTTGTGAAAATATATAAGTAAATAATTGAAGCACAAAAAATAACTTAGACAAAGAAAATTTAATGAAATATCCTGTACAATTATTTTACAATATTGAAGAAACAAATTACCACTCAAATATACTATTAGTATTTTTTCCACGAAGCATTTCATAACATAGGACTAATTTTGCTAATCTTTCTGCCCCCAGATTATTTCTTAATTTGTTGAGTATAAAATATTGAGTTGTATAAAATAATCGTTTAAATATAAATTACATACATATGTAACAAAAAAAAATATCTGTTACATTACTCAATTTTTCAAAAATCAAAATTTTTTTTAATTAAAACTATCCACAATATTTTATTTGTGTGCATATATTTATTCTGAATTATTTAAGTACTAATTATTTAAGGATGAACTACTTAATAAATTTAATATTACTAAAAAAAAATCAGATTATGTCACAGAATGTCTTTATGCCAGTTTCTGCCGGTAAAAACCGGTTATAACCACTTTCTGCCACTGGCACGGCAGAAACCACTTTCTGCCGGCAAAAACCCAACCCTGAAAAAGGCATTTTACATCAAATTTCAACAAATGATCATGAAGAAACGATAAATTTTGTCAAAATATTGTGAAAATGGCAAATTTGTCAAAAGACATGTAAAAGAAGCAAACTTCATGAAACAATTGGCAAAATTTGACAAAAAATCGCAAAAAAAGGCAAATTTCATTAAAAGATCACGTAAAAACAGCAAATTTCGTCAAAGGGGGGGGGGGTGAAAAAAAAGTGTCAGGAGGGGATTTTCGGACAATGTATGAGGGTATTAAAATTTTCTGAAGACAAAGGTAACTTATTTCTAAAAGTACTTTTCTTTTATTTTATGTTAATAACAAATACTTGGAAATTTTGAGTGCATGTAACATAATGCAAGCGATTGGAAAGAGGGAATTTGTACTTAAATTCTGTAGACTGTTTTTAAAGTTTCTAGTTGTGTTGCAGATGCAGGAAAAAATTCTGCTGCTGGACTTCTTATTAATGCTTGACATAATTGATGTTCATTTGATTGGTGTATTTCATACATAAAGTGTTATTTAGTCACATTTCTACACCAGGATGACCCTAAGTATTATCATATAAAATTACTTTTTTATATATGGCAAGTACATATTTCTGTCTTTATTTTTTAAATAATTATTATATTCTTATCTTATATATATTATGTGAAAGTGTGTCCGAAAAATTGGAATGAAAGTGGCTTCAAAATGGATGGATTAATGTCTGTGAATCTTTGCATGTAGATAAGTTAAAGCCTGGAAATGAACATAGGCTAATTTTTAATTTTTTTAATCAAATATTATCCTTAATAATTCAAAATTTCATTCTTTTTCATACTGAATCAATTGGCATTTTTTAGGAAAAAATTAATCAATTTCCTTTTCCTATGCCAAGAAAATTAAAATCTGAATAATAATTTCTCTGTGGCAATAAATTTTCAGCTGAGCTATTTCAATGCGAAACATGGAAATAAAAAGAATTAAAAAATAAATAAATATGACGTCATATGTGAAGTAAAAATAAAAGGAGTATTTTTGTTATATACTAGGAGGGTTCCGACACCCTGCTCGCTACGCTCGCCAATCCCCCGCGTAATTACCTCGCGATTCCAAGTTGTAGACTACACCTGCTTGCTGCGCTCGCCAATACCCCATGGTATGAATAAGCAGTTGCAGACCTTTCAAATGATGTGTCACACGACTGGTGTTGTAAAAAAATAAAAAATTTGCTCCCCCTTGGGGGCAGAGGGGGTGTGACACACAAGACATCCATAATATGAATAAGCAGTTGCAGATCTTTCAAATGATGTGTCACACGACTGGTGGTGTAAAGAAATGAAAAATATGCTCCCCTGGGGGGCAGAGTGTGTGGGGGGGGGGACACACAAGGCATCCATAATATGAATAAGCAGTTGCAGACCTTTCAAATGATGCGCACACGACTGGTGTTGTAAAGAAATTAAAAATGTGCCCCCCCCCCTGGGGGGAGCAGAGTGTGTGGGGGATGTAAAAGACATCCATAATATGAATAAGCAGTTTCATACCTTTCAAATCATGTGTCACACGACTGGTGTTGTAAAGAAATTAAATATTTGGCGAAATATTACAGTTATCGCCAAGTTGGCGTCATTTTTGGTGACTAATTTTGGTCGCCAAATTTGGCGATATATCGCCAAGTTGGCAACAAACTTGGCGATTGTTGGCAATGGTAACCTTTCCCTCTTTATGGTAACCCATACGACGATGCATAGACGGAGCCCTTTCCTGATTGGTCTATTCGACTCATGGAAGGAGTGGTCCGCCCAGATTCGTTATTTCCGGAAATCTTACACATCAGCATCATTCAAGGAGTCATTCCTTTTAGGCTAGTTTTTTTTTACTATAGAAGGATTTAAAATGAATATTTAAACGTTCATAAGAATTTTTTTGTCAAAAATGGCGACATAATTAGAATTTTTTTAAAAGTGGAAACTAAAATAAAAAGAATTTAAAAGAAAAATATATGATGTCATATGTGAAATAAAAATAAAAGGAGTATTTTTTGTTACTTTTTTAACATGGATATTTGTTCTATCGATAAGAATTTTTCAATCAAAAATGGTAACATAATTAAAAATTTTAAAAAGTCTAAAATAATTTTATTTTTAACAAAATATTTCAATTGAAAAAATATGACGTCATAGTTAAAATAAAACAGATATTTTATTAGTCGTTAAAAATACAAGAGACATGCATATCAGTAATTATTGGAGCTCGATAAATATAATGATGTCATCTCATCCATTTAAAATGAATGAGAAATATTTTGTACTTATAATAATTAATAAGTTATAAGTTACTTACTAATTAAAGTGTTCATTCAAAATTCATAATTGTTACTGGAAGACATTTTTGGTTGGGAAAAGGGGAAAATAAAACTGATTAATGTAAATTTTTTTCTATAAATTTAAAAGAATTTTATTTCAATTCGTATAGATCAAAGCTGTCCAATGTGGCACCCTGTACCAGATTTTTGGCACCCTTTTGAATGTTTCCTATTGCTAATATATACAGGGTGTCCGAAAAGTCTGGGAACGACCGAATAACTGGAGAAATACATATGAGATTGAAAAACGTAAATATACGTGTTAAATATTTTAAAATAAGCTACTCTGTGATACCAAATTTGACCTTCGAAACCGACCCCCTGGGGGTCAGAAGGGGTCCAACTTTGAAATTTTAAATTATAACCCCCATTTTTTATTGCAGATTCGGATTCTATGGACAAAAATACATAACTTTTGTATTTGATGTTTATTTCAAATCTTCGTTTATCACGGTGTAATCGAGCATATTAAATCGATACATATTCCCGCTTTTCCAACTGGATTTTACCTAATCGAAACTGATTGGGCAGAATTTTTGACGTCAAATTCCTCGTCTTTTGTAGGAATAGCGTTTCCTGAAAATCACCCGTGGCGATTATTTCAATAGTGCTACACTGTTAAAAATTTGACCCATTTGCTGCAGCGTCACTCCACAGCTATTATAGAATATCTCTTTTGTGACCAATGAGAATGCTCCATAACACAGTAAAGTAATCGTTTTCTATAAAAGCGGTGGAGTGATGATGCAGCAAAAGGGTCAATTTTTTTACAGTGTACTTTACTGTGTTATGGAACATTCTCATTGGTCATGAAAGAGATATTCTATAAAAGCTGTGGAGTGACGCTACAGCAAATGGATCAAATTTTTAACTGTGTAGCACTACCGACATAATCGGCACGGGTGATTTTCAGGAAACGCTATTATTGCAAAAGACGAGGAATTTGATGTCATAAATTCTCCCCAATTAGTTTCGATTAGGGAAAATCCAGTTGGAGAAGCCGAAATATGTATCGATTTAATATGCTCAATTACACCGTGATAAACGAGGATTCAAAATAAACATCAAATACAAAAGTTACGTATTTTTGTCTGTAGAATCCGAATCTGCAATAAAAAATGGTGGTTATAATTTAAGATTTCAAAGTTGGACCCCCTCTGACCCCCAGGGGTTCGGTTACGAAGGTCAAATTTGGTATCACTGAGTAGCTTATTTAAAAATATTTAACACGTATATATTTACGTTTTTCAATCTCATGTGTATTTCTCGAGTTATTCGACCGTTTCCAGACTTTTCGGATACCCTGTATATATTTTAAATTCCATTTAAAAATGCTTTATTTTAAATCTTTCATATTTGCTTCAGAAATATTTTTGAAACCTATGCAAGAACATTACAGTCATCAAAAATGAAAATGTGTTTTATTAACTATGCATTATTGTGTGTCTTCACTTATTTATAGTTATTCTTTATGCAAAAAATGCAATGAAATTTATGGCGACAAAATTTTTAATTGGTAAAAATTGAAAAAATTGAAATAACTTACTTAGTTAAGATGTGAAAAACATCCCTTTTCCCTGCTTCATGTGGGAATGTTCAATTTTTTTTATGTTATTACACTGATTCATTGTTGTATCATAATAAGGGTGAAGAAGTGTCATTTTACAACTCAAACTTTTAAAATTTTAGGTATTTTTCTTATATTATTTTAAAAAAAATTATAAAATTGTACAATATGATTTCCATCAATTAAAGTTCTTTCAAGACATTTCTTTGAATCCATCCATGGATTGGTCACTGACATCCTTTTTGTTTTTGTTCTATTTTACAATGCCATATATTCGCCTTCAAAGTAAATTAAGAAGTATCTATTCATCCTAAAAAATAAAAAAAAAATATCAATGTGTGTGATTATCATTTTATTTCAATTAAAAATCAGAGTAAAGTTATTGGCTCCTTCCACTTCAAAAATCTTTGAGATTACACCTCACAGGAAAATGTGCATTTCCAGCTTACTTTGATTTATAGTTATTCGATTTTTCTGTTTTTTACATGAAACTTCAGGGGCCTTATTTCTTCTGCAGCGGTATGCATTTGTATGTGTGCCTCACTATTAATACTGCGATAAATATATATGTATCTATTTATGTATAGAGAGAGGGTATTTTTTGAGCTCTGTTAATAATGGCGCCCTTCTTTGTTTGTCCTTTCCTGAAATGTGCCCTTGCTTAATAAAAGGTTGGACAGGCCTGGTATAGATGATATTACTATTATTATTTTATTACTAACATAATGATATTACTAACTACTACTGATTCTATTAACCGGTGATTCAAATAACTGGAAATCATCTTTATTAGAAACTCACCCCCCCCATAGAAGCGAATTCTGGCTGTGCCACTGCTTTAGTTTAAAAATATTTACTAATCTATCTCTTTAAATAATATTCTTTGACACAAAAACATAAATCAATATCCATGAACATATTTTAAATGTAAAATTGAATAAACATAAATAATAAAATTTGAACGACAGAAAAGTAAATTTGTTCCTCATATTATCTTATAAAACGAGTATAAAATTTCTAGCTCATGAAAGCTCATTACTAACTACTACTGATTCTATTAACCGGTGATTCAAATAACTGGAAATCATCTTTATTAGAAACTCACCCCCCCCCCCCCATAGAAGCGAATTCAAATTGGGATCATTAGAAGTGTTTCTATTATAAAACATGATAAAAGGTTAATTACACATGCTTTTTAATCATCGAAATCCTTGGCTTGATTGATGAATTTATTCTTCCTTAAATGTTATGTGAACGAAGTCATGGGTAACAGCTAGTATTATATATAGTAAGAATATTTCTTTTTATCTAATAATTTATGATATATTTCTACATTGTAAATATCGAATGGGTGCTATGGAGAGAGCTTTGTGTGAAATGGTATGAGACATATGAAACACGTTTTAAATATCTTTGTGTAAAAAAAGTAAACTAAATAATCAGAATCAACAGAAGTCACTACTGCTGAGTACAGCTTATGAATCAGACTCTTTTTCATTTTCAAAGTTCCTCGCTTTTTCCGGCATGTTGGGAAAGACCAGAGAATAGCATTTAAAAATCTGGTCTCCTCAAATTTTGTGGCATGTCGGATAATGCGGGGAATATGGTAAGTATTATTTTGAGATAAATTAATATTTGTTATGGGTCAATCCATGTGAAATCATCCAGACCATGTTGCTCAATATTTTTAATTTTTTTTATTCTTTACCAGTTAATTTATTGTACTTTTAGGAGTCTAAAACAGGGATTTAAAATTTTTTAAACCTTTTGAATTTTCTTTGGCATCCATTTTTTTGTCATGTCGCAAGCGGTTTTTCATGAAAATAGTACTTTACAGAATCCTTTATAACTTTTTTATTTCTAAACGTATCAAAATGATTTAAAAACCATTATATTTAGTAATGAATGAACTAAATTTTCATAATAGATATTTTTATGATAACGATTAAAAAAATTATATAAAATAAGATTAAATGTATCATTTTTCCAGTGAAAAATTGTCTTTTTTGACATAAAAATTTTAATAGAAGAAAGTAAAACTCACCTTTACATTTATTTTTCTGAATATATACCCTAATGAACTATTCCCAGAAGAAATATGAAACATTTAGAGACACTCCTTCTTTTTCAAGAATTAGTCAAAGTTGGCATCTCAGCATCAAAACGCTGAATTTGAAGTTTAGTATCTAAAAAAGGACTGGCTAAAAAATTATGAAAATTTAGCAGGATAACCTTCTTATGGATCTAAACATGTACCAAAAATATTATGAGTGATATGTACGTGGTTTTAAAAATATGGAACTTTGAAATTGGCTTGAAAACCACATTTCTTTACATATATTCCCACACCAAGAACTCATAATGCATAATACATTCTGCTCATTTCTTCAGATGCCTCTTTTTAAAGTATAAATAACTTTTTTACATAAATATAATTACAGTAGACTCCCTCAAATCTGCAAAGCTTGGGACCAGAGGTGCAGATTTTAGAATTTTGCGGATTTCTGGTCATTTCTTTGTTTATATTTTTAAAACAGTCATTTGAATGTAATAAATATTACAATAAAAATTATAATTAATGCTTTCAATATATTAAACATTTCAGTAAGTAATAAACTAAAATAATAAAAATTTTGATAATTTTTAAAATATTAAAGCAAAGATCAAATGAATAATGTATGATTAACTATTCATTATAAAGATGAAATGTATTTTTCCTAAATTATTCAATGAAACTTCCCTCATAAATAACGTAGAACCTGATAACACTTTCACTTAATGGTATAAATTGGCGATCAGGGTTGGCAAGTTTCTTCTGCAATGGAAAAAAACCGGCCGGAAGAAATAGGTTTCTTCCAAGTGGAAGAAATGGAAGAAACTGTTTTTCTTCTATAATTTACCATATATTTTCGATTTTGTAAGATATAATAAATATCTTCTTCCTATAATCTTATATGAATTAATTCCAGTGGACCAAAACAAATTTAATTAAATATATTAAATTGTGCTAAATTAATAATCACATCAGTTTTTTAGCTAAGATCACAGACAAACGCCTCTCTAAAGATCTTCAACCATTGGCTAAATGAAAAATTTTATCCAAAATTAACACAAAATTAATTGAATGTTATTCATTACAATTTAACCAACATTATTTTTTTTATTATTTAAATTTCTGAAACTAGAAGTAGAGATTCTTTACTAATAGTAGAATGAAATCCATTTAAATAAAAGCTTTTATTTACATCAATTTTATTAATGTAAGTAATATACAATAATTGCTGTAATATTAAAACCTTAATATTAAATTTTTAATATTACTGTATTAAACAAAAAACAACCGAAAATATGGTTTCATTTTTGGCCCAAAATCTCAATTTTGCCAAGAACGTGGCTGAAAATTCAGCTTGACTGAAACTCTCAGTATTGCAAAATTCTTGTTTCTTCCTTCTGAAATTTTCAACATTACTCATTGATTTGAACTGTATCAGCTCTAATGTGTGTATTGCAATGAAATTCGTTGTTTATAATTATCAGTCATGAATTAGCAATAATCTTATAGAAAATTTTTAGTTAAACTGCATATGTGTTTCAAATATTCTTTGAGAAAGTTCTAGAATAATAAATAATCATTTACAAAAATCCTTACAGAAGAAAAATCAAGATGTGTATGCTTAGAACTAAAATATTTTTTAATTAAATGAAATTCGTATAATTAGAAAATCTTCCTGTGTCATTGATGAATTATGTTTTACTGTTTATGAAAATAAAGTTTTTGGATAATTAACAATTGTGCATAATTAATAAATACTATACATTTAATTAATTTACATTTATGTATATGTCTATTAATTACTTTAAAACATACAATTTAATTTTTTTATATTTTCATTTTTGGCTGAAACTTTGAATTTTCTGAAAATTTGTTTTGGCCTTAGAAACCTGTATCGGTCGATCGCAGTGTTAAAAAAATATAATTAAAATTCTAATTTTTCTTAGTACAATGCAGCAGCAAAAGTAGTCCAGTCATTATAGTAAGTTCACCTCGGAGTTGGAGATGCCAAGCTGTAAGTCTGTAAATACTTGTATATTGACACCCTAAAAGTTGTCTCAAAACCTACATATGGTAGGGTGTACGCAACTATTAAACTCCAAGGTCAAAGGTCACAAAAATCGGTTTTTTGTGCTTTTTTTGTAAATATCTCATTTCCTATAGGTTTTTTGCTATTTGTATTTATTATCAATATTGTAAAATACAAAATTCTCTACAAATTTTGTTTGAAAACATTTTTCATACGTAGAACCGTTTTCGAGATAGAGGGCGGAGAGCGCGGGGTCACAGTATCACTTCAGGTCAAACTGTGCCTCCGGTCGAAAACGCGCCATATATCATTTTTTTCCTAACCTATCCACTTTTTATTCAGTATTAATTTATTTAACAGCACTTACCTGTTCATGTAATTGCAGAATTGTTAACCTTCCGTCTACCAGACAAAACACACATTTATCTACGGCAACACCTAATTTTAATTCCAAACTTGTAAACGGCACCAGTAATATTTTAATATAATTTTGCTTTTACAATGAAAGCTTAAATTAAGGAATTCGTAATATCTAGACAAGTCCTTTATAAATTCCGGTGTCAATCGACAATTTCTCATTTTACCATTGACACCAGAAATATTGCTGTCGGGTCCAATGGATCCGTCTGGTAGACGGAAGGTTAATTAAAATATAGGAATTATATTTGAATTTTAACCTAATTAATATAATAACTTCTTACATGATGAAAAAGAAAACAAATAAATTATGAATTAATCGTTTTATTAAAAATACTATTCAATACATTTATTTTTATTAAAAGTAAAAAAATAGAATAAAGGGTACAAAAACTATAATTTATGTTTTTAATCATCTTCTTTCTCTTCATCGTCGTCTTTTGGCTGCTGGTAAATTTCAAACTGGTCTTCATTATCATCTTCAATGACATTTGTCTCAAGTTGTTCCATGATTTCGGGGCCAAAGGTTTCATCTTCGTTAATGTCGCTCTGATATGGTTCTGCATTGAGACAAGCTTGCCCATTATATTGGCCACAAGCTAAAGAGCATTGCAAGTCCACTTTTCTGCATCCGCATCGCGAACCACAACCACTCTTGCAGTTACAGAAAATTGTATTTTGCAAATCTTCTGGAGCAGGTGATAAAATTGTCATGATAGGCTCCAGAAAATCGTTTTGCATTGCCCAACTCCATACCTGGGGTTCCAAATCATGCCCTAACCAAGTTTGAACTTGATAATATACACGTTTGAAATGTTGATGAGAAGCTGCACTTGTTGGTGGAAGAATTGAAAGCTGCACAGGTTTATTAAGTTTTGTAGACTTGACGTAATGCATATAACGAATATGATCGAGACTTTTCACATATTTCGGAGCATTATAGACTGCCAATAAGATTTGAGTTCCACTCTATAATAATCTCTGGGCCGAACTATTTTCTTCCTCAAATGCTGCAGCTAGTTCATCCAAATTCGTCAGTTTCTCAAAAACTTTAAAAAATGATTTTTTTTTCCTTTTTAAAAGCGCAGAAGTTGTGTCACAGCCACTTAATGCATGCAGAAATAAAATATGTCTTTTGGAATGAGGATAATTATCAAAACTTTTAGTTGAGTATATCTCCGTTTTTACATTTCCTTTCCCAACTTTTTTAAAGAAAATTTCTTGTTCGTAACACAGTCTACGCCCAATTAAAATGACAAGTAAATCAATATCTTGTCCTATTATAACTGCAGTTTTTTCAGACTTTGATTCTTCAATTGCAGTTTCAACAATAAGAACATCCGCATCGTCTCTGGCTTGTTTAGTAGTAATATTTGCAGCTTGTAAGTTTTCAGTTAAGGTATTAATGAGCATATCTTTGTTATTTCAATTTGATAAGAATTTTTCTTGAGTAACTGGTACAACCATTGTTTCATCTAAACAGACTTTATACGTTTTTGAAAGTGCAGCAGTTCTTCTCTGCTGCTCCATAGCTTTTACGTTCTTACTGTAGTCTGAATATCCGTCAAATACAACAATTATTTTGGAACTGTAATGCCTTTTTAAATAATTAATGTATTTATCAAAAATAATAGATAAAGTATCTTCTCTGCTCCATACAACATGATGAAGAAGAAATCCGCCATCAATAATGAACGTCACATTATTTTCATTGCGGATGCAGGAAAGTGGGCTTGCAATGCTCTTTAGCTTGTGGCCAATGTAATGGGCAAGTTTGACTCAATGCAGAACCATATCAGAGCGACATTAACGAAGATGAAACCTTTGACCCCGAAATCATGGAACAACTTGAGACAAATGTCGTTGAAGACGATAATGAAGACCAGTTTGAAATTTAACAGCAGCCGAAAGACGACGATGAAGAGGAAGAAGATGATTAAAAACATAAATTATAGTTTTTGTACCCTTTATTCCATTTTTTTACTTTTAATAAAAATAAATGTATTGAATAGTATTTTTTAATAAAACGATTATTGATAATTTATTTGTTTTTTTTATCATGTAAGAAGTTATTAATATTATATTAATTAGGTTAAAATTCAAATATAATTTCCTATATTTTCATTAATTCTGAAATTACATCGACAGGTAAGTGTTGTTAAATAAATTAATACTGAATAAAAAGTGGATAGGTTAGGAAAAAAATGATATATGGCGCGTTTTCAACCGGAGGCAATGTTTGACCTGAAGTGATGCTGTGACCGCGCGCTCTCCGCCCTGTATCTCGAAAACGGTTCGACGTATGAAAAATGTTTTAAAACAAAATTTGTAGAGAATTTTGTATTCTACAATATTGATAATAAATACAAATAGCAAAAAACCTATAGAAAATGAGATATTTACAAAAAAAGTGCAAAAAACCGATTTTTGTGACCTTTGACCTTGGAATTTAATAGTTGCGTACACCATACCATATGTAGGTTTTGAGACAACTTTTAGGGTGTCAATATACAAGTATTTACAGACTTACAGCTGGGTATCTCAAATTCCGAGATTCTTACCTAATTTAAGCTTAAATGACTGGACTAAAGTTTTTTAGCAGTAGGATGTTGCAATCAGTTTCTCAACTTAAATTTGATGAGTGCAAAAAATGAAGATTTTTTTTTTCAAATCCTACACTTCAAGATAGTTTAAAAGCATTTTGACATACCCATAGATATTTTTAGAACACAACAGCATTGAGTTATTCATGCTAGATGTTAGTATAAAAATTACAAATTTATTTATTTACTGTGCTGCACAGCTTAAAATAAGACATTTTTATATAGAAATAATGTATTTTTATATGAAAAATAAACAATTTGTAGGGTTTTTTTTTCTCTCTGTTTGCATAAAGAGCATAATTAACTTTAAAAACCCATCCCTCTACCTTTAGAGTTGTAAAAATCCATCACCTGAAAATGTCTGCTGAACCTGAAGTTTGTTATTAAAAAAATAACATCTTTGCAAAAAAAAAAAAAAAAAAAATTAATAATAAAATTTTCCAATTCAGATTTCATGTAATTGTACTTTAATTCTTTTATATAGTTAATATTCTTAATTTTGAACATTTGTTTTGGTTTCTGGTAGTTTCTTCCATTTCTTCCAGTTTTTTCCAGTTTCTTCCACTGTCCTGGAAGAAATAGGTTTCTTCCGGAAGAAACCCAACCCTGTTGGCGATATGCTTGTGTACCAGGAATTTGTTGGCAGAACAACCTTTAAGACAGAACACAACTGAGTTCTAATGAAAAGCTAAATAAATTCTAATACTGAACGAATTAAAACATGATACAGTTATTCACTATTCACTGAGTGATCATAACTAAATAGGATAGAACAAGAAAAATTGTTTTCAATCACAAAATCAAGCATGCAACAGTTTAAGTTACAGTTTAAAACATGATATATTTATACACTGAATAAATAAAAAGCAAAAATGCAAATTTGTTCTAAATTATAAAATGAAGTATGCAGTATTTACAGTTTAAACCATAATATATAATATATTTATGCATTGGCACATTAAAAATAAACAGGACAGGATAAGAAAACTTGTTCTCAGTCATAGAATTTAACGAAAGAGAATTTGTTCTTAATCATAAAATTAATACTCACATTCACTTAATATTGGCTTAAATACATGAAATATTAAGTTTGTGAGCATAAATAAATTAGGTTTTAATATACAAGACTCCTTCAAATCCACAACCCTAAAATCCACAACTTTCTAAAATCTGCACATAATTTACAAATGTAAACAATGAGAAATTCAGTTCAGATATAGGGACAAAATTTGACTTTTTTAGTTTTGTATCAATTCCATACATTAATTTGTAATTTTTGTTATTACTAAATTCATGTTTTTTCTTGAAGGAAGAATAAATTTATTTCTGAAAAAATTCAAGATACTGCTGATATCACAGATAATTTATAATCTTCTTATCAAGTATATTTATGTATTAATCAAACTTTTTTTGTTAAGTCTGGCTGAACCTGGAATAAAACTTCTTTATCTTATGATTTTGATGTTATTTCATATTCTACATTATTTATGGGGGAAGTTTCATTGAATAATTTAGGAAAAATATATTTCATCTTTATAATGAATAGTTAATCATACATTATTCGTTTGATCTTTGCTTTTAATATTTTAAAAATTATTAAATTTTTTATTATTTTAGTTTATTACTTACTGTAATGTTTAAATATATTGAAAACATTCATTATAATTTTTAGCGCAATATTTATTACATTCAAACTACTGTTTTAAAAATGCAAACAAAGAAATGACCAGAAATCCGCAAAATTCTAAAAGCCACACAACCTCCAGTACCAAGCTTTGCAAATTTGAGGGAGTCTACTGTAATTATATTTATGTAAAAAAGTTATTTATACTTTAAAAAGAGGCTTCTGAAGAAATGAGCAGAATATATTATGCATTATGAGTTCTTCATGGTGTGGAAATATATGTAAACAAATGTGATTTTCAAGCCAATTTCAAAGTTCCATATTTTTAAAACCACGTACATATCACTCATAATATTTTTGATACATATTTACATCCATAAGAAGGTTATCCTGCTAAATTTTCATAATTTTTTAGCCAGTCCTTTTTAAGATATTGAACTTCAAATTTAGCATTTTGATGCTGGGATGCCAACTTTGACTACTTCTAGAAAAAGAAGGAGTGTCTCTAAATGTTTCATATTTCTTCTGAGAATAGTTCATTTGGGTATATATTCAGAAAAATAAATGTAAAGGTGAGTTTTACTTTCTTCTATTAAAATTTTTATGTCAAAAAAGACAATTTTTCACTGGAAAAATGATACATTTAATCTTATTTTATACAATTTTTTTAATCATTATTATAAAAATACCTGTTATGAAAATTTAGTTTTTTCATTACTAAATATAATGGTTTTTATATCATTTTGATACGTTTAGAAATAAAAAAGTTATAAAGGATTCTGTAAAGTACTATTTTCATGAAAAACTGCTTGAGACATGACAAAAAAATGGATGCCAAAAAAAAAAAAAAAAAAAAAAAAAAAAAAAAAAATTCAAAAGGTTTAAAATTTTTTAAATCCTTGTTTTAGACTCCTAAAAGTACAATAAATTAACTGGTAAAGAATTAAAAAAATCAAATATTGAGCAACATTTTTTTCTTTTTCTGGATGATTTCACATGGATTGACCCTTATACTGAATCCAATTATCATCTATTTTATTGCAGTTTTAAAAATATTAACAAAACACTGCTTATTTAGTGAATAGTGACTAAAATTCAACTTACATTTATCAAAGTAAAAATGAATATTTTGTTTGTTTTTTTAGGTGTAAGGCATTATGTATTTCAAGCTATTAATATTCAGACTAATCCAGCTGTAAGTTTTTTTTTTTTTTTTCCCCATTTGTTTATTTCTTCTTGTATTCTGTACTGCTGTTAATCTTGTTATACTATTACTTGTTTAGTCAAAGAAATGAAAGACGTTTATTCAGTGCTTGTATTAATGATGGGATATATGTTTTTTATTAATATAAAAGCCTATATTTCTTATGATTTGGTTCTTAAAAATTACTTTTAATTTGCTTGTTTTTTCCAATTGGCTTTACTTACCATCATAAAACAATATTGTTACTGTAACTAACTGCAATTTTCAGTTCTTGTAAAAATATCCTCTATAAAATATTGCAAGGCATCACTATTGATATTGTAATGTATATTATTATAAAGAACAACTCTTGTTTAAATCAAGTGTAGCCATTTAAACAGTTATTACCATTATAATAGAATTTGAGTTATCTTACAAAGTAAGTGTGCTGTAGTATGTAGTAGTAATAGAGGGCATTATGCCAAATACTTGCAGATTTATTATTATTAATTATTTATTTATTTATTTTTTTTTTTTACGAACATTTTATACAGGGTTTGAAAAAACCTGGGTTTTAAAAAAAGCCCAACCCACTGGGCCCACTAGTCTAAAACCCAGGTTTTTTCGTGTTTTTCTGAAAAAACCCGGGCTTTTTTCGGGTTTTATCAATTTTTTTTTTTTTTTTTTTTTTTTTTTTTTTTACTTTAAAATTTCATGTACATAATAGCTAAATTCTTCATGTATCAGTGAAACCTGGGTATAATTTTGCATTAAGAATGAATCAACAAAATGTATATATTAAAAAATCAAGTTAATTTAAAAGGTAGATTTGTGTCTGATATGACTAGTTTTTTGCATTAAGGATATATTAAGCCAGCTATAAATGGATTTTTTGAGTTAACGAAGAAGGTTCAGAATGTTAGAAACAAATGTACTTACTACTAAATACAATTTGAAGTATTTACAAAAAAATATATAAATAAATGATGATCAAATTACATTTTGCTTTTACAAAAATTTATTATCAGTAATAATTTTTTTGCGAATGAAATTATCATTAAAATACTATATTAATGTTAATGCTAAATCAGAATTAGTAAGTACTTTTTATTATAACTAATTAATAGAATTAACCAAATAATTTTACATAGCTACTTCAATAAATTAGGATTCCCCACGATATGTGGTTTTTTGTTATGAGCTTCAATTGTATAACATAACATAGAATAAATTATATATCAGTTTTTTTATGGGAAAAAGTTTGTTTTTGTGTTTATGATACATAAAAAATTAAGTTACAATTATTTCTTTTAAAAATTTTCATTGGGAGAATTGTGATGGAGAGAAAAACTTTATGATTGGTGCATTGATTTTAAAATATATATCTTAATATCAGCATTAAGATCTTAATAATAATATTAAGAAATTAACCTTACATAATTTTAAGTTGAAATTTGAAAAAGCCCAGTTGGTTTTAAGAGTTGGGAAAAATCATAACAACCCTGCTTTAAGTTAAACATGCTAAATTTATTTCTTTCATTAATTTCAAATAAAAAATAAGTAAAAAACTTTTATGCCCCTTCTTTACAGCTTGTTTATTTTTTGATCATTTTATAAATGCTTATAAATTCCTCTTAAATCTGGTTCTTTTGACATATATTTAAATTGGCATTTATCTTTGCATTGATACCCTAGATTAAATAATGATACCGTTGTAAAATCATGAAAAAATTTGAAAAAACCCACAATGGGTTTTTTCAAGTGGGCCCGCCCGAAAAAACCCAGGAATGGTATTTTCGGGCTGGGCCCATTTGGGCGATTCCTGATTTTATACCCTATATTTCTTAAATACAGCTATAGGATGTACTTTCTGTTTCTAGAGTATGCAATCTCTGTTTATTTTATGACTGCACCACTGCTGAGTAAAATTACTAAAGTGATTACAAATGTTGTAAAAACATATTTAAGGAATAAAAAAAAGTGTTGCGTGAGCAAATCTTAAACCGTTGTCTTTGATATTTCTGATAAATACATTTTATGAGCCTTTGAACATGGTATAGCACAAAATTAGCACTCGCCACTTGGCGATTCGAACTGGCACATTTCGTCAAAAATCGCAAAAGGCACATTTCGTCAAAAAATCGCAAAAAGGCACATTTCGTTTAAAAAAATCACGAAATGATGAATAATTTCCGTCAAATTTCGTCAAAAGATTCGCGAAAAATGGCTGATTTTGCTACAAAATCCCAATAAAAAGGCAACTTCCTCAAAATATCGTAAAAAAACGACAAATTTCGTCCAAAAATTGCGATAAAGCGGCAATTTTCATAAAAAAAATCATGATAAAGCGGTAACTTTTGTCAAAAGATCAAGAAATCTCGACACATTTCGTCAAAAAATCGGGAAAAACTAACATATTTCGTCAAAAAATCGCAAAAAAGGCAAATTTCGTTAAAAAATCGCAAAATAACAAATAATTTCCGGCAAATTTCGTCAAAAGATTCGCGAAAATGGCTAATTTTGTTATAAAATCCCAGAAAAACGGCAGATTTCCTGAAAAAATCGTGAAAAAACGACAAACTTCGTCCAAAAATCGATTAAAAAGGCAAATTTTGTTAAAAGATTCATGAAAAAGGCAACAATTTTTATCAAAAAATCATGATAAAACGGTAATTTTCGTCAAAAGATCGCAGAAAATGATAAATTTTGACAAAAAAAATCGCGAAAAACAGCAAATTTCGTCAAAAAAATGCTTAAAAAAAGAAATTTTGTCAAAAAATCGCTTTTAAATGCAATTTTCGTCAAAAGGGCACAAATAAAAAGTTAATGCCAGGATAGAATTTTTCTGTTCCAAAAGTTAAATTTCCCGATTCCATTTTTTTTTTTTTTTTTTTTTTTTTATTTATTTATTTATTTTTTTTTGCTGCTCTAAAAACAGATTTTCCTCCTTCACAATCTGTTTTTGATTGTTCCAAATCTTTCTGAGGGATTGTAACTTCTGAAAATACCCTTCATTAAACAAAAAGTACCCCTTTACTCAACAAAAGTATATTATTTTTTTTTTTTTTTTTTTTCAGAAAAGATGTCTTTTTCAATAAATCAGTTTTGCTCCTTTTTAAAAGAAATGCGAACAATAGTGATACTTGTTATCTTCTACAATCAAATAAGCATTATTTTATAATTCAATTTGTATCTTGCACATTTTTTTTAAAAAGTAAGGAAAATTTCTCTTAATAGTTTTTAAAAACAATTAATATTGGCTTAATTTATTTGTACATTATTATTAAAACAATAATTATTGCATTTAATTTTTCTTTTGCAAAAGAACAAGTTCAATTTTTGAATCTAAAAATATTACTTATTATTAGTGGGGACCTGCTTTTGTGAAAAAGGGACCCAGGTTTTTTCAAGTCCAGCGGCATCACTGCACGCTGCATAATCGTCTAATGGTGAAATAATCTAAAATTCGATTAAATGATTATGATCCTGATGCAGCAATAAAACTTTGGTGGGAAGACTCTGTTAGGTCACAGAGACCTAATGTGAATAATAAACACTAGTGTCAAAAATGACTTTTAATTTTCTTGTTTCTTTTATACATTGTATTAAGTATGTCTAAATGTCATCAAATACATGTTTGACTTTTATTTTGACTGCAGTAATTTGTTATATTTTTCTATTAGATGTAATGCCAGTTTTTATTTAATCGAATGGCAAGTAAAAGATATTAATAAATTAGAATGTTGATAGTTAAAAAACCCCAATTTTGTATGAAATGTTATGAATTTTTTACTGGCCAGTGATTTAAAAAAAAACTGGCCAGTGAAAAAAAATCTGTGTACTGGCCAGTGGCCACTGGGTAAAAATGTTAATTTTGACCTATAGAACATGGGTGTAAGTTTTCCATCCACAGGACAGAAATCCGTCTTTTGAAAATTCCCGAAGACAGAAGCTAGACTGAAAAATATTTTTAAAAAAGGGGGAAATCCTATGTTAGATTCAGGGCTGTTTTTTTGCTGGCAGAAAATGGCTTTTGTCATGCCAGTGCGAGAAAGTGAATGAAATAGACTCGATCCCTATAAAAATATTTTGAAAAAGACATGATTTTTGCCAAAGCATCTCGAAAGGGACACAATTTTCATTAAAAGGTCACTAAAAATGATTTTTGTCAAAGAATTACAGGTAAAATGTGATTTCCATCAAAAAATGGCAGGAAATATGTGATCCTCAAAAAATCTTTTAAAACACATGAATTTCATCAAAAAATTTTAGAAAAAAAAATAATTTTAGGCTAAAAATAGTGAAAAAAAATGTAAATTTCATCAAATGACCGATGGAAAAATGCTAATTTTGTTAAAGGATCGTGGAAAAACTGCAAATTTCGTTAAAATGATCACCTAAAAAAATTGTCAAAGGATGGAGGAAAAAACATGAATTTGTCAAAAGATCGCGAAAATCAATATAAATTTAGTCAAAAGATTGCAAAAAAAGTCATTGTGTCAAAAATTGTGAAAAAGATGCAAAATTCATAAAAAAAAAAAAAAAAAAAAATCGAGAAAATAAATACAAACTTGTCAAAAGATGGTGAAAAAAAAAACATTTTATCAAAAAATTGCAAAAAAATGCAAATTGCATCAAAAAATCACACATTTTGTTAAAAGACTGCAGAAAAAAACCCACATAATTAGTGTCTGAAAAGTATCCCATTCCCTTCTTTCTGTTGTAAGCTTTCTGTAAATTTGCTGTGAATTTCAGTTTTTTTTTTTTTTTTTTTTTTTTTCTATTCACAGAGTTTTCCCCAGGTTTAAAAAAGGGCAGGGCGCTACAGTTCTGAAAAGGGCACTTTTTACATTTTTCAGGGCACTTTTTCATTTTTAAGGGCACTTAAATAGAGTTGAATCTAGAATCTAGCGGTTCAAAAAGTCGTGAAAAAAAAAAAAAAAAAATTACATCAAAAAACTGAAAAAAAAGGTAAATTCTGTTAAAAGATCGCGGAAAAATGGCAAATATTGTTAAAATATCACGAAAAAAACGGCAAATTTTATTAAAAGATCGCAAAAACGGTATATTTTGCTAAAAAATCACAAAAAAGACAAATCTCGTGAAAGTATCATGAAAAAACTGAACTTTTCACAGAATTTTTCGTTTTATTGCGACTTTTGGATGAAATTTGCCTTTTTTGGCAAATCTTTTGACAAAATCTGCCGTTTTATCGCTGTTTTTGACGAAAGTTGCTGTTTTTGCGATTCATTTGATAAAATTTTCTGTTTTATCGTGATTTTTGAAAGAAATTTGTTGTTTTTGCACAATTTTTTGAGAAAATCTGCCGTTTTGTGAAATTTTGTGATGAAATTCGCCTTTTTTTTTTTCTTTTTGAGAATCTTGCCTAAAATTAGTCGTTATTTTACGATTTTTAACGAAACTTGCCAGAGTTATTAGCGATTTTTTGACAAATTACCCGTTTCACGGGAAGCGTATAAGGCTATTTTTTGCATTCCTGTAGCCGATTTATTGCGTAATTTACGCGCTATAGCGCGTTCGGATCACCGCTAGAGAGCTGCGTTTTTTGAAATGTGGGGAGGGGCGCTAGTTTTTGGATGAGAGGCAAGCGGGGCGCTATTTTTTAACTTAAATCGCAGGAGGGGCGGAGTGCCCTCCTGAAACCCTCTGGGGGAAACTCTGTATTCAGAATCCCCCATGATTTTTTCTGTCATAGCATGACAATTTTATTGTGTTTAGCTGTAGCCTGTTCCTGTATGAATTAAACTTTTCAAATACTGTTGACATGAATATGAATGTTTTACGTGCATTTACACTTATTTTTTTAATTCAGTTTGAACAAAATTGAATTTTACTGCATATAATATTTAACATGCTGAGTTTTATCCAAGTTGTATATTGGTGCGTGCATATGTTGTCATGCATTGGGAGGGGGGAGGAGATTAAAAATATTTTCAGTCTTTGCCAAATTTCAATTTTGCATCCATATTCTTGAGAGTTCTCACCAACCATGCTTTAAATAAAAGTAGAAACAAAATTCTTAATTTTTTTTCCTTTAGAAAATTGTGAAATGTTATAACATTTTATAGTATTATCTAGGCTATATGTATGTGTGGAATCTTATTCACATTATTTCTTTTTTTCAGCTATCAAGTGCAATCCTTTCAAAACTCTTTTCTACCTCTTTAAGTAGGCATTTTGCTACAGCTCCAACAGCTACCAAAAAGGTTTTCCAAAGGGACAAGCCTCATTGTAATATTGGAACTATTGGCCATGTTGATCATGGCAAAACAACACTTACAGCAGCCATTACAAAGGGTAATTATTGGATTATTTTGCTCTTATAAGTTATTTGTGCTGACATCCCAAGAGCAGATTTTTCTGTGTCAGTCTGCAGCATACTTAAATTTTACCTGCATCCCAACAGTGTTAGACTAAGCCAATTAAAACAACATCGCATAAAATAAGAAAAATTTGTTTTTATAAACAAGATAAATACAATGGTCTCCCTCTATTCTTAACACTCATGGGACTGACCAAAAATGTTCAGATTATGGGGGTGTTCAGTATAGAGAGAGGTTGGAAATGCATTATTACTACTACTATGTATGGTGACTGAGCCAGTAGTTGATCAAATAAGATCGGTTCTTCGGGGGCTTTATTATATTTACTTTCTTTTAAGTTTTTAATGTAAACGTGATTTCTACAATCTTTAACTTCCAGAATTTTACATGCAAGTTTAACAATTCGCAAAATAAAAGCTATGCAAAGTATTGATATGGACATTCATGGGCGTAACTAGCCTTTTGAACGGGGAAAGGGGGGGGGGGGTGCCCAGATTTTTTAACCCGGACCTGTTGGGTACAAACAATATCTTATATACTAAAACCTGTTAAAACAGAATCTCATGAGACTGCTCGAATTTCCATTTTAAACAAGCTTTTATCTTAGAAGGTATAATTGTGTGGTGTTTTTTTTTAAAAAGGGCCCAAAAACAATTTTGTTTTTATGAGGGGTATTAGAAGAGGTTCTAAACTAAATCTAATGGTAAAAAAAAGATATAAATTTTCTTACAGCAGTGATATAAGACAGAGACTGTATGTGGACACAAGTGTGAAACATTTAGTCACCCTAACGTTTAATAAAAATTAAAAAAGGATTTTTATTATGCTGGAAACTTCTGTAGGCGCAAAAGAAAAGAAAGCTGTATGAGATCAAAATATCGTATTAATCAAAGTCTTGTAGATGAAATTTAGTCGGATGATAAATCCCATCTGGCGAAACACACATGGGTGATTCTCTGCAAATAGACCATTTTCATGTTAGGGATGAAAGAAAAAAATGAGGGAATGATTACAAAGTGAGGGAATGACAATTTTATACAAGAAAAAATTCACAGAACAACTCTAACAAAACTTTTCTCCTGAAAAATTATATCTACTCCCTCTGCTATCGCAAGGCACTGGAAGTTCAATTTTTCTAACAATGTCACATAATGGGTAGTCATGAATGTCTTCTTTTGTGGGCCACTTAAACTTTCCATGATCTAGATGGAAGTGAGAACAAATTTTCTCTGGCAAACAGATGTTACAAGACAAAGATCTAAAAGAAAGATATTCCACAGCAGATGAATATGTAATTTGATGGACTTTTTGTGTTCCTTTGAATGTATATCTTGATTATTTAAAAGATTATCTATTTCAGATATTTCTTCTACAGTAACCTCATTTAGTTTTATTCCTGTGCATTTTATCTTCAGCACAGGCATTAATTTTTCAAAGTTTTCTATATCATTACCTTCACCTACAACTCTATCGGCAGTCTGCTTCAAAATTGCTCCCACACCATCTGGAGCACCTTTTCCGAGACCTGCTTCATTATAATTCCAAGTAAAGGTTGATATATTTGACAGAAGAATTGATAAATGGTTAGAAATCAAATAGAAAATTGTTTTGTTCCGATATTGTGAACATGGTCCATCACTTAATATATGTACATTTTTGATCTGATTATTGATCTCCACAGCCCACTTTAAAATTGATTTTAGATGAGCCCATACTGCTGCTGCATCATGCCAGAGAGATTTGCTCAAAGTACAAAAGGAATGTGGAATTAAAGAATCGCCATTTTTAGTATACATTATACCAGTATGAAGAGTAATCTGCTGCCGATTTCCTCCAAAATGTACAGCTTAAATTTCTTCAGCAAATTTACAATTAAAGTTCTCACTGAAATCTATATGTAATAAGATAGTTTTGTGATAAATTTAACTTCATTTCCTTAATTGCTTCATATTGGTGAGCTATATTCCTGCTGTGTACTAGGAATGTTTTTAACTGAATGTTAAACTCATTCACAAGTTCTTTTAATGAAATTTCTAAACTCATTTTTTCTGGTTTCCTTGCTGATTTTTCTTTACCATTTACATAATAAACAACATTATTATATACCCATTTGCTTAAAAATATGCTTTTATTTTCATCAAATTTATTAAATTTTAGTACATAGATTTTACAAGTATGACATTTTCTTAGCAAACAGTCTGATTTGTAGCGATCACAACAAATTTTATCAATAACATCTGTCACTGTGGAACAATCAATTAACTTCTCAAATTTAAGTTTATTAACAATAAACTCCATATTTGCATGTATAATACATTTTACTGTATTTCTGTCTGTTGCATTTTGTTTAATGATCCAAAATGGTTTAAGCTTGCAGAATGATGAATATCCAATAATGTAGCCTGTTTCGGTTTGAAATTTTTTATGCAAATTTTTTAATGTATCATTCATAAACCTTTCTTGACGTTTGTCTTTATTTCTTGTTATACAATCTTTCTTTCCTGCACACAGCCGAAGTTTCTTATGTGAATGGCCTAAACTTTTATAAGTTTCTGTGAGTTGAGCATCTTCGCCAAAAATTAATTTCTTCCTTATAGCTTGAGAAACGCTTTCTTTTCTTAGCCTTAATAACTTATTTACTTTGCTTCTAGGTGTTAATTGGATATCTTTTCTTGAGTTTGTATTTTTCAATCGATAAAATTTTGATTTATACTTATTTGCAATTCTTTGCTGCATATGTAATTGAAGTTTTAACGATTGTATTTCCTGTATTCTTTTTTCTTTATTTTTCTTTCTAATTTTTCTTCCCACTTTCTAATCTAGGTGTACTTTTAGAAGTAGATGGCAGAGTATTTAATTCATTATTTAATGTCTGTATTTCTGAAGTATTTGATACTTCCTTTTTTTTTTCTTCTATATTTTTCTGAATTTTTCTTCCATTTTTGCCTTTTTGCTTTCAGTTCTCGCCTAGTCATTTCAGAAACTGATTTTACTTGGCCTTTTTGTTTTTTCTTTAAATATTTCAGGCGCTCTTTCATTTGCATTTCATTTTTTGTCACAGGGTCCCTAATTAGTTTTTCCTTTCTTTTTTTGTCATATTCCTTTTTTTTTCAACTTTACATCAACTTTCTTTTTGGCCATGATAACTATAAAAATAAACAAACATAATATAAATAAAAAACTTATAAATCTTAATTTTAATTTATTATAGTATTTTTCTTACTTAAAATGTAAATAATTTAAACATTAAATTATTGAGCTAAACAAAATCTCCATCCATTAAAATTTGTAGTTAGTAATAATACTTTATTCCAAAGTTGTTTTTTCTTCTAATATTTGACCCATATAGCCTGAATTATTTGAGAACTTAGTTTAAACTATTATAATATTAATTAATCATTAATTGCTTTAAAAAGTAAGATAAAGCAACAACAATCTTTACTACTAGTTTTAAAAAATAATCTGAATCATCCCCTCACTTTAGCATCATTCCCTCATGTGAGGGAATGACCAGTGAGGGAATGATAAAATTAACATTATTAGCTTCTAAAATTTATACTCATAAATAAAATTAAAAAAAACAATACATATTCTTAAATTATCCCTTTTAGGTAAAATTAAACCACTTATTAATACATTTTTAAATAATAATTTAACTTTAAAAATTTAAATGAGGGAATGATAATATCATCTTAACACTTACCCAATCTGTTTATTTAATTCTTCCTTACACACTTAAGAACTTCTCCAAGATGGCTGAAAATTGTTTTACAGACAGGTAAGAACATGTGCTCAGTACATGTGCACTGTCTCTATCTACAGCAGTGCCATCTAGCTGAAATAGCCTGAATAACTAATGAGTGAGGGAATGATTTGAAATATGAGTTGCGAACTTTATTATAAAATAAAAATTGCATGTGAAGACCAAAAAAATAATTTAATATATAGAAATAATACTTTATGTGATTATAATAAAAGACAAAAGTCAGACAAAATAAGTATAAATATTTCAGTAAGAAATGATTTTTTTTATAATTTTCGGTGGTGAGAGTTGCATGTGAGGGAATGATATTTCGAAGGTTTAAAATTTTTTAAAAAATATATATTTTATTTAATGCATCAATTTTATGTGCTAATATTATAAAACCATCTTTAAACTACATGTTTAAAAAATATATATTAGGTTTTTCTGTTAAAAAAGTTTAAATATCCTCCAGTTTCATCATTATGGCCTATTTGCTGAGAATCACCCACATACATGTGTGTGAGTTAGAGATCAGTTCGGGCTCGTTTTCTGGGACCCGGGCCTACATGAGCCTGAAAATTTTTTTTTAATCAGAGCCCAAGTTCAATATCAAAAATATGCAAAACAAAATTATATGGTATTTATGGTATTAAAAATTTATTATGTTAATTACTTATTTATGCTTATTATTATTGGATTATAAATTTATTATTATGGTATTAAAAAAATTCTTACACAGATAAAATTGTTAAATGAAAATTTAAATTCAATCTTATCAAAATCCATATCAAATACACTATATTGCCATTGATTATGGGACACTTGCGATTTTAGACATTTTACTAAATATCTAGAAAAATACATGAGGAATCATCTCGAAACTCTTAGTGTATAAATATAATAGTATACGTCATACATCTCCGTGAAGATTTTTTACCGAAACGCCATAGGGGACCATCAACAAATTAAAAAAGAATGAATATCTTTTGAATAACCCTGTCAAAACTAATGTAGCAAAAGCGCTCAAACTCTAGATTATGATTGAATGCCTTATTGTAGTACACTGTATTCATTTTTATGCAAATAGCATGCACACTCGCAGAGTAATTAAGGTTTTTATAAAAATGGTCCCAAATTTTTTCAAGTTTTTCCATTATAATTTTCAGAGTTCTTAATATAAAATATTTTTTTCAGAAAATATGACAAACAACATTGCACACAGTACCCTGTAATCAGAATTATTAAATAATAAAAATTGTATGAAAAATGAGTAGGTTTACTATATAATTTTTTACTGCGCATGCGTCAAAGATATCAAAATTTCATTTGCATATTATGTTAGCTAAATGTATAGAGCAACTTTTGTAAAAGTCTCAAAATCATAGCTTGAAAATTCTGAAAGTAATCGTCTATAGAAAAAGGACAAAATCCGTTGTTTCCAAAATGAAGCAAAAAAATGAGGGATTTTATCCAAATGCAGTAGTACATCCCATATTGTGTATTCTATATTGACACTAATCAATGAATATATGGATACAACCCCTCTTGTTTTTGCTTCATTTTGAGAATGACGGATTTTCGACTTATTCAATTGACGATTATTGTCAGAATTTTCAAGTTATGATTTTGTGACTTTCACAAAAGTTGCTCTATACATTTAGCTAACATAATATGCAAATGAAATTTTGATATCGTTGACGCATGCACAGTAAAAAATTATTTAGTAAACCAACTCATTTTTTATACAATTTTCATTATTTTTTAATTCTGATTACAGGGTACTGTGTGCAATGTTGTTTGTCATATTTTCTGAAAAAAATAATATTTTATATTAAGAACTCTGAAAATTATAAGGAAAAAACTTGGAAAAATTTGGGATCATTTTTATAAAAACCTTAATTACTCTGCGAGTATGCATGCTATTTGCATAAAAATGAACAAGGCTTATTACAATAAGGCATTCAATCACAATCTAGAGTTTGAGCGCTTTTGCTACATTAGTTTTGACAGGGTTATTCAAAAGATATTCATTCTTTTTTTAATTTGTTGACGGTCCCCTATGGCGTTTCGGTAAAAAATCTTCACGGAGATGTATGACGTATACTATTATATTTATACACTAAGAGTTTCGAGATGATTCCTCATGTATTTTTCTAGATATTTAGTAAAATGTCTAAAATCGCAAGTGTCCTATAATCAATGGCAATATAGTGTAATATATACTTGACTCTTAAAATTAATCTCAATTTTTCCCCTAATTTAGAAAGTAAATTTCATGTACATGTTTGTGACTTAATGAATAAATGCATGAAATTTGCAGAAACTACTATTTGTAATCTGGCGAATCGAACAACGTTTTCAATTTTCTGTAAAAAATGTACAACTTTAATTATAATCGATTCCTTTCTCATAACAATGTTCTTTAATTGATAGGTGCCAGAAAATCAATGTGGGGAGAAAAAAAAAAAAAAGAGACGCTATCTTAAAGGTCCGATGCTTTTATCAAAAAAGAAGAAACACTCAATAATTAATTGCTTTATACCAGAATAAGATGGTAATTATGTTTACTTACGGAGGAAAGTTTACTTCGAAAATGTATACCGTCCTCAGCATGAAACAATGTTCATGTTGACAAATAGATAGAACAATCACTAATTTTCATATGAAAAATGACAATAACTTGTGCACAATAGAAGATTAAATAATTTGCAAGCCTCCAGCTAATTTTCGTTTATTAATAACAGAAGAAAGTATTCTCTTCGCATTATGTAGCTAAATAATAAATAAATAAACGATCCCATAAAAAAAAAAAAAAAAAAAAAAAAAAAAAAAAAAAAAAACTTTTACCAACTAAAAGCAAATTCATAGCTGGTGTTTATTTTGAATGGCGCCATTCAGAGGTTGTCGTCAAAAATTATATATACATAAATCTGTAATTATCACAAATTTTCATTTGAAACAGCAATCAAATACTAAAATAAATAAACACTTCTTTGGTTCCCCGTCATTTTGATCAAAATGATTTGAAAAGGAATAAGTACGCAATTTTAAATAAAAAAAAGTTTTCTCAATCTTTTCTACACATGAATAAATAACATCTTTCGGTTAAAAAAAAAAAAAAAAAAAAAAAAAAATTATCCTGAGCCCGAAGATTAGAATAAAAATAGAGCCCATCTCATCTCTAGTGTGGATGTGCGTATATGCATAAACCAGCAGTATAATTATGAACATAATGAGAAATGTCACAATAAATAAAAAAGTTAAAGTATTTAGTCAAATTTTATGATAAAACTACATTATAAACTCAGATTTCAATGTCACAATAAAGATATTACTGCTGGTGTTTTGTAGTCAGGTACCACGTCAGATTAGGCATACCACTGATGGATTCAGTCATAAGTAAACAAAGTACAAAAGTTTAAGTATAAAAGTCACTTAAACTCAATAACTTTGTCTATCAAAAAATGGAATATGCAATTCGATTCCAAATCGTTTCAATGTACATGTCTATTGAAATCAAATCTTGTCTTAATTTTGTGCCTTTACGTTTAAAATAAAGTCATAAAATGTGTCAAAGTTTCGTGTTTGTTAAGCACAGATTTCAGAACCGCTTTAAGAGAGTATAATAAACTATTTTTACTTTCCTTGGTTACTGTGGCTTCTGGAGATTTGACATCATGTTGGACAGTTATTTTTTCTTTAAAAATATCCTGAATTGTCTTGCATTTTTTGCAGGTTTTTCTAAAGCTCGTTTTCTCTTTTCTGGCCGTCCCATATTTTTTAAATATGCTTGGTAAAGTGTGAAGTATATTAACAAATTAAATATATTTTTTGGCCCATTTCGGAATGATACAAACCAAGAGAATAAAACAGATTTTTCTCTTCTCAGAAAACCCTATGATGTGACTGGCAGGCTTTAATATTTATTATTATTTAAAAGATAAAAATTATTAAGCATAACTTCCACTTCTAGATGCAAATGTTTTTGTTTTTTTCAAATATCTTCAGGGGGGGGGGGATCTATTGTCAGTGTGAACATATAATGTAATGGTGCCTTGCAAACATTAGATTAATGGCAGGCCAATAGTGTCTGGCACCTGCTTACCTAACATTTGGAAATCTAAAATACTCTACTTTATAAAATATTGGTAAATGAGTACAAATGTAATGCGAAAATATTAATTATCAGTTGTTGCATCATGATACTTGAGAAATTGTTGTTGTGTTCCACAGAAGTGATATGTAAACAGGATATACGAAAAATAAAAATAGTTAATTGTTTTTAATTACATCATTTTCAATTATTCTTTTTTATGAATGCTGATTATTTTACTTAGGTTTTAAAATCCTTCATGTGTCTGTGTGAATGGGGGGTGGGGGGGTGACTGGGGGGTGGGGGGGTGCCCGGTCACCCAAAGCACCCCCTTCCCTGGTTACGTGCATGAGATTTGTATTCTATAATCTTAGTAGATATTTATTATATGCAGTTCAAAAAGTTAGCATTAATACCGACTTTGAGTTAAATAAACCTTTGAATCCAAAAACTAGGTGACAGAAAAACCCAGTTAGGCCGCTTAAAGGGTTAACGAATGTCCTATCACGGGCAAAAATGAAATCTGCTGAAATTAAATAAGAAAATTATAAGCAAATAGTTTCCTTAATTGCCATTTTCTCAGTAGTTGATCAATCGAAGAAATCAAAATTCCAAATTCAGTCTAAAATTCAAAAATTAATCTCTGAAATATCATGCTTAAACTGTTATTAAAAATATTTCATATAGAGCTATTACTATTTGAAATAAGAACGACGGAAGTGGATTATTTTAGTTTACCACAATTCTCTCCAACAAATCAAAAATAATATTTTTTCATTTTCTAATTTAAAAAGTCATAAAATGGCTTCTGTTACAGCAGGCGGCTGAGAAGAATGTGACAACAGAATGCTTGTACATTTAACTGAAGTTTCTATCTAACATTGAAGTATTTAAACAAATTGTAATTTCAAGTATGTACTTACAATCTAGACGTGATTTCGTCTGTTTATTTTTTAATCAAGTTTGTTGAACTTTTTATTCTTCTGTAACAGTTTTTCCGAATTTCCCTGATCAGAATTCAAATTCAGATTTCAAACATATGGTCAGTGTACAGAGAGATGGAGTAGAAATGGGGACCAAAAGTAGCGTTCATAATAGTGTGGTGTTCGGTAGGGCTGGGCGATATACCGTAATATCGATATATATCGATATTTCTTTAAGACCGCGGTAACGATATTGAGATTTCCATCTTTCCGATATATCGTTTCAAACGGTATTTCATCCTACTTTCGGAATTAATTACGGAGTTACGGAATTTCGAATCTACCTCTATCGGCGCAAAAGTTGTTTACTTTTGCAAATGTTCGCGCCGTAATCGGCATTTGCGTGATTCTTCCGGTTTTGAGTCGGTGTCGCGCACACACCGGAATATGGGCGAACAGTCTACTTTTTGCGCTGGTGTCGCGCACATACCGGAATATGGGCGAACCGTTTACTTTTTGCGCTGGTGTCGCGCACATACCGGAATATGGGCATGTACCGCTTTATTTATCGGAGTTCGTTCGAGAATCGAAGTTGAAACACTCGTTCGAGGATCGGGCATTTCCGATACAATCATTTGTTGACTCCATATCGGTGGCTGACTATTGTTTTCTTGTGAGCTTGTGTACAGTTATTGCTGATGGAATACAGAATAGATTGACATATTTTCAAGAATGTGAGCACAATTAATCGATATTTCTTGTATGTTTGTTTTTCATTTATTAATAAAATTAATAAATAATTATATTAAATCACATATTATTTTAAATTTTTTATTAATAACATTAATAATTTACATGTATGATAATTCTATTATGTCATTTATTTTAAGCAGAAATTTTATTTAAAGCGAAAGTTTTTTTTTTTTTTCATTGTGATTCACCTTAGTTTTAGAGTTTATTGGATACTAGTATTTTTACTCGTTTTGCGTACGGGTTTAAAAAAAAAAAAAAAAAAAAAAATTAATTTAGGAAGGAAAATACTTTTTATTTCGAAAGTTCGCTAAAATTCTATGGATGGTGTCTTTCTGCTTGGCAAAACATATTACCCATCCACAGCAGATGACAATATGATTGTATAAACATTCAAGTTTCGATTTAGCTGAGTTCGATAAACAAAAACAAACGATGAATAGTTTCCTACGTTTTCTTTGAGGTTCTTCTGTACTGGACACTTGTAAAAGACGCTCAAATTTTGTAATAACTTATTATATTTTAATAAGAATTTGTCACACAGTCTAATTTACTATTATTGCAAATTGCTGAAAATTTGAAAAAAATCGGTAAATTAACTTAGGAGTTATGAATTTTTTTTCCATTTTAATGGTAAAGAATAAAAGGTTTTGTTTTTCTCCCCCCCCCCCCCTTTTCGTTTGTATGTGCCGTTGAATGTGTTTTTCGCGCACTTAAACAACTGAAACTAGTTGATACTTTCACAAAACCCTTTTTATAAGTAAAAAAAAAAAAAATCAAACAGTTTATCTCTCATAAA
>CAXHSM010000201.1:0-2500 GCA_964019185.1 Maratus speculifer | reverse complement strand
CGTCAAGTTCTTGACCTAGAGAGAAACCATATTTTTTGTCTGATTATAGGTTACAGATCCTCTCCATATTATTGATATGACCCTCGACCACCCAGACATATTTGTAACTTTCCCTTCTCTTCAAAAGGTTGTGCACTCCTTCGATAGGCCGTCTTCGTAACATTCTTCTTTTTATAAAATCTGTTTTAAAATGTGTAGTTAATATGAAATAAAATATGTGTAAAAGCAGTTCACAAAAAACAAAAACTTTAGTAAGAGGATTTAAAGAAGTTTTTGTTAATAAGTTTTTGATTCAAATTGGAGTAGTAATTGGATTTCAGCTTATGTTACAAAATGTTATTTTCCGCAAAAATGTAATAAAATAGACAAAAATAACTTATTTTCCTCAAAATGGGACCCAAGAATAAAAATCTGCATCCACCTCTGCTTGCAATTCTTTGTCTAAATTTGTATTTTTTTTTTTTTTTTTTTTTTTTCAATCTTTTGACAAAATGCACATTTTTTCTGTGATTCTTTGATGAAATTCATGTTTTTTCCATGGCTCTTTAATGAATTTTATATTGTTTCAAATGGCATTTTGATGGAATTTGTCTTTTTTCATTATCCTTTTATGAAATCTGTACATTTTCCTGTGATTTTTGACGTGTTTTGTTTATTATTATTGTTATTTTTTGTTAGCCTTTGACAAATTAGTGTTTTATGAGTGGTCCTTTGACAAAATTTGCATACATGCAAAATTGTGTAAAAGATCTTTTACCACATTCCTGGCTGGCTGCTTTCATAAAATACGCAAACATAAGCAGCATTTGAAGTTAGTTTCATTTTATTCAGTTGCATATTGACATAGTAACAATTAATGAGTCATATTTCTAAGTAATGATTCTGTACTTTGTATTTTAGCGAATACTCCTTACTTTGTAAGAAATATGTATGGTTTGCAATAGCTCTGTCCACAACCCATCAAAAGCTTTTATATTTTGTATTACTCAGTGGTAGACTACAGCACTGGAGTACACTGGCTTGATCAGAAAATCTGAAATGAGAATTCATAAAGAGTTTTCGTTCTATGTGAACTTGAGACGTCTGTAATTTATGATCCCAGTAGTTGTACTTATTTTAAAAACATTCTTCATTATTTCTACATTGATAATCTCATATTTTCATAATGAAACATCTAATTGATAATTTGTATTATAAAGGGGCATATCACTTAAAGTTTTACTAAAATGTGCCATGAAAGAGTGCTTTTCATTAATATTTGGAAGGATGGGTTGGGGGTTAATTTGGTTTGTTGTTTTACGAATTTTTAAATAATGTTTACATTTTTTACAATTATACATAAAATGTGAGTAAACAAGTGAACCTTCATTGGAGGTTATTTATTTGTATTTTTTGTTGTCTGCTCCTGTAATTTTATGTTATTTGATCAAAACCAGTTGCACTATTTAATTAGAATTTTATTGTATTGAATCTATTAAAAATGTGATACCAGCTTTACCACAAAAATGTGTTAGATTTAAGAATTGAAATATAAATATAATTGAAATTAACTTTTGTATAGTTCTGGCTGCAAAGAAAATGGCCCAAATGAAAAAATATGAAGATATTGACAATGCTCCTGAGGAAAGAGCACGTGGCATCACTATTAATGTTGCCCATGTAGAATATACTACTGATAAAAGGCATTATGGACACACGGATTGCCCTGGCCATGCTGATTACATCAAGGTAATATTTATAATTGGAATAAATTTTCATTAGTATTTTATTTTGTTATAATTGCATCAGGGTTGGTAAGTACCATAGGTGGGAAAAACCTGGCTAAAACTGTCCTGTCAAAAATAGGCTGTAATTTTTTTTTTCTTTCATAGAGAAAAAGGAAAACAATATTTCACAGAAGAAAAAAAGAAAAGTAATACTTAGTTTAAAAAATCAACATTCTAAATTTATTTTGGAATTCCTAAGTTAAATAAGCATAATTATGTATTTTATGAAATGTAATGAATGTAACTTTTTGTCCCTTTCTTAGAGTGTAAGAGAAAGGAAAACAACTTCTGGTTCCATAACAAGACATAACAGGATTTTTTCAATATGTAATTTTCAATTTAATTTAATTACTTTTTTTTAATCTGTAACAGACAAGTTTCATCAGATAAATAATTATAAATTGGTACCAAAGACTTAAATATTTACATTTTTTAAAGCTGACTACATAGAAAAAAAGTAGCAAAGTTACATAAAATATTTTAATAATTAAAATATATTGCTGGCTTACAAATTACTTTATTTTTAAAAAAGGAAACAAAGAAGATATCTGATTTTTAATTTGGTTCTTAAATTCCTTATTAGACTGAATCCCATCTATTTTATAAAGATTCAAAATCTGAAAAAATATTTAATTATATTTAATAAATAGCAGAATAAATAAAAATTAAAATATTAGATGATATGTTATCAAATTTAATTGTTTATACCATTATTATCCTTATTAGCTTATAGA
>CAXHSM010000200.1:0-14000 GCA_964019185.1 Maratus speculifer | reverse complement strand
TTATAACGTGTCTACGGCATCTGTGGTTGTCAGGGCGATTCCATAGGTTCACGGCCGGGAACCTGAGTGAAATAATACAGTAAAACCTCCATAACGGACACTCCCAAATAGCGGACACCTCTATTTAACGGACAGTTTTCCAATCCCCACTCCCAAAACTTAATTTTTTGTATGTTTAACCTCTAAATAACGGACATTCCGAATAGCGGACACTTTATTCCGCGATAAAGGATAAAAAAGTATTTTCTAAACAGAAAAAAAAAAAAAAAAAGTAAAGCCTCTGAATTTATAAGGACAATGTGTCACAAATTTTGTGATCACAGTTAATTGTAAATAAAGGTCTGGGGAAAATCCCCCCCCCCCCCCCCCCCTTAACGTTCAGTGCTAAAGTCAAGGGTTGCCAGGGAGAAATAATCTCCCAGACTATTGAAATGTCGTCCAAGAACATTGAGATTTTATGCTTTTAAAGATCAAAAAGTGCAATCCCTCCCTCCTCTCCTGGAACTCTACAATTTCTAATAACATTACACAGAAAAACAAATTAGTACATATAATCGCAAGCAAAAATAAACTTTTGTAACAGATTTTTCTAACAATAATATAATAAACAGTGGATAAAAGTGTGCACAATTTTTTTTCAATTTTTTTGCTTAAAAATAATTTTAATTTCTGATTAATAATATAACAGAGGTTTTAGGACACATAAAAGTAAATTAATGAAACATTAAGCATTTCTAAGCGGTTTTTGAATTTTTGAGGTTTTCCCAATAGCGGACATCTCCGAATAGCGGACATTTTCTGCGATCCCGAGGTGTCCGTTATTTAGAGGTTTTACTGTATACGTTCGGAGAAATTACTTCTGGGATCTCAGGAACGCTATTTTTCGAGCCCACAGTTATAGTAATAATATTTTTTATTATTTGCATAAATGCATTTCATAAGTATATATATATATATATATAAATCACTGCTAATTGTAAAATAATTTTTTTAAATAAAAGTTTTTTTTTTTTTTTTGGTGGGGGGGGGGGGGGGGAGAGGATTAAAACGTAATTAAAAAAAAAAAAAAAAAAAAAAAAATCGAAAATTGTAGAGAACATAATTATTGTTCTAGATTAATTCTTTAAGCAGGATTTCTGTTTCGAATTTCGAAAAATCTCCGTGAAACAGTGAAAAAGCTATAAAAACAGTATAAAAAAAAAAAAAAAAAAAAAAAAAAAAATCACGAAAAAAGTGGTTCCACGAATTCAAATTAAATTTTATCGTAAAAAATATACAAAATATACAAAATATACTATATTTTACTTACAGTTTGAAGTTGGATTCATTTCACAAATGTAAAAAAAATCGTCGCAAAACGCGAAAAAACACGGAATATAACGCAATTTTTAACATTTTGTATTTTTGTAAGTGCGGCGCTTCTGAAGAATACTTATTTTATTTTAGTGGATTTTCGGAGGTGCGGCGCTTTCGGTGTGTGCGGCACATACGCCCGAAAATACGGTAAACCTGAGCGCTTGGTTACTTAAGGTTGTTCTCAACTGCTCCATTCAACAAGCGCAAAACTTTTTGACACATTTACAAATTCAATTTTCAACAGAAACATATAAAATTGGAAGGCCTGACCATGGAAGTGCTTTCGAATAAACTTAGTTTTCCAATTTATGATAATTAAATTACCTATCCTGTTCTAAACTATTTTTTGATCACGTGATCACCCGTTTTTCTTCTGCTTTTTGACCGGTTTTTCAGCTTTCCTCGGGAAATGTGTTAAAAAATGTCAACTTTGAAGGCTTGTTATGAAAGATCTACTGCGTTTGTAAAAAACAAAAAACTGAGTGCAATCAGACCGTTTCTGAATAATAACCATCAGGGCCGTAGCTAGAAGTGAATTGTAGGAGGGGCTCAAGAGAATGTTGGGGGGGGGGGGGCTCATATATTTTTTTTACCTCTCTCTGACGCAGAAAGATAAATTAGTGCATATTTACACTGAAGATACTATGTTTCTTATTAAACTGTAGTAATAACTTCATTTTATGCTAAGAAAAGTGTAGGATGATGAAATTTTTGAGTGTATTATAACTGGTGCAAAATTAAACATGTTAGCTTCATATGTACAAATAGGATGAGGGAGTGTTTAAACACTTATTTTAGGTACAATTTAGTATTTCTGCAAAACTGTGAAAGGGTCTCAAAAATAAATTAAATTCTGAACAAAATTTCATTTGAATTTTCGGAACAGAAATTCATTGAGTGACCTTGGAATCTTTCCCGTGGGGGGGGGGGGGCACAAAATACTTTAGGGGGGGCTGAGCCGCCCATAGCGCCCCCTTAGCTACGGGCCTGATAACCATCTGTTAGTTTCATGCATTTCCGAACAAAAATAAATTAAAACTTATGTCACAAAGTTGCCCTTTTTGATTTAAGAACACCCTTTTAATGCGGCTTTAGCAGATTCGAAAATGAAGTAGCCCCCCATTGATCAGAGTGAATATCCAAAGATCAGCCAAACCAAAAATGAGCAAGAAAGAAAAAAAGTCATGCGTCAAGCATAGATTATGAAGCATTTTCCAACACATTCAGAATAACGTAATAACAAAACTGCACCGCTTAAAAAATTAAAATATTGCGTCTCATTTCATCATATGGAATTGTATAAACATTTCAAAACCAAATTTCAGCAGTTCCCATCTACAATCAGAAAATTATCCTTATTTTTTAGCAACCATGTATATGATACAGGGATTTGTATCTATTAGCAATATGCATTCCAAAATTTAGTTCATTTGAGAGATAAGGTGGTCTGGTGTAATAACGCCAGGCGGGGTAATAACGTCAAGTGCTAATATTTTGCATAATTATGAAATAATCTGGTAAATGACACCCATGTGCTCTGCGCAGAAAAGTTTTGAGTCATACAAATTGCAAAAAACTGCTTCAAGTTAATTTGTTTCATTTTGAGGTCTTATTGTTTTTAGAAGCAACTAAAATTAATGCTTGATCTAAAATTTGCGAGATACGTTTTGTGATGTGAAGACTTTTTTTTATCCGGAAATACTTTGCTAATTACATAAATTTGCAGTACATTTCAAGGACTTTCAAAATGTTGTTGAAGATTTTGGATATCTTCTCGAGATAATTTGTAATTTAAAATGTACAGCGCTATAACTATAACGGGGTAATAACGCCAATCCTTGGCATTAATACCCCGGTTAATTCCATACAGTGGCCAAGCTACATCCTAAATACTAATTCAAATAAACACAGTTAAAACTGTGCAATGTTTCTAATAATTCTATTTAAGCGGTCCTTTTTAAGCAAAAAGAAGCTCACTGTCTGATATTCTTTTGCCTCATCCTCCCTCCCACACCACACCTTTATTTTTCTTACACTTTCACAAAAATTGAACATTTTCAATAGCTTCGAATGCAATTTGTCAATTTCTAAGTTTGTAGAGTTTGTATTTTTAGAATTGGGCAATCTACATGCAATTATTCCATCTTATTTCATGGTTTTGTTTGCATGGCGTTATTACCCATATAGGTGGGTAATAACGCCAAATAGCATTGGTCAAGAAATCACGCCATTACATTTTATGAATACATGTCTGTTAAATTATTTTATTTTATATAGATAGTCAATGAGTTGCTGTATCAAATCATATATTTGTTTGAAAAATACAATCTACAACTGAGCCGTGAAAATTGGTAGAACCTTAACGTGGCGTTATTACCCAAGGGTACCTTACATATATTTCAGTTGAAAACTCCCCATCAGCAATTTTCTTTAATAAGGAGATTGGTATGCGAATACTTTTGTGCGTTCCAGGGGTGCCCAGAGACGGGTTTGGTGACGCAATATGCGTCACACAATTTAATTTGGGGGGGGGGGGAATTTGAGAAAAACATTTTTTAGGGGGGGATTTTTAAATTCTTAATATTTCCTTTTTTTACTGTTAAAAAATCTTTATTTTTTTAGTATAACTTTAAAATTTTTTCAACATTTAAGTTCCAGAAATTTCCAATTGATATTCTGTTTAAAGGGGGGGAAGGGTCAATATTAAAGTATGAAGTTTTTTTTTGGGGGGGGGGGGAAGAGGGGCTTTGCGTCATTGGGTTTGTGGGGGATGGTCACCACTGGTGCGTTCCTGTATATGAGGTATAGAATTTATATATAACGAGTGGTATGAAAAAAACTAACTAAATTTAAAAGCGCATATTAAATTTTAAAATATATCCTCCAGTAATTATTACGCAAAGACAGTACTGTAACCGATTTCTTTTGTGCGTCCCTGTAAATTAATAGAAAATGCAATGAATACTCTGTTTTAACGTAATCGTAGTGAAAGTCAATGATTTATATCAATTTCGATATATTTGAAATAGCGTAATGTGATTAATATACTCTCCAAACGAGTTTCCCCCCTATACCATAATGTAAGCGAATATACTTTTGAGTGTCCCTATAAATGAACCATTAATTGTACATACTTCTATGCAATACCAAACATGCTTTGGTGACCTTAAATAAACTTATCATTTTATGGAAATCCGAGAAGAATTACTGGAATTAGAGCGTGACAGACGGACAGACAAACCGAATGCATAAACATTTTCCACCTTTGTTAAAAAGGTGATAAAATGATTTTTATTTATTTGTATAGCTACAGTTCTCCTTATTTGGTTGACAAAATTGTTGTGGGGAGTTATTTAGATGATTGATTATTTATTGTTACTATAACGTAATATATAAAACAAACAAATCTTAAAAAAAAAAAAAAAAAAAAAAACTCAATAACGGCAAAAGGGCGAAGTTGGAAATTTATATGGTGCGTGATATATATGAGATAAATTTAAAATTAATTTATTATTTATTGTTACAAGGAAAAGTCAAATGTAGCGGAAAAAACAGTTTTGAGGACATTAAAATTTGAAAGATGGAGGAATTACACATTTCAAAATCGAATCAGCTCAAAATCAAAATTTCAATTTTCTTATTAATTAATGCAATTTTAGTTCTGAGCTTAGGAATCAAAATTTATGTTTCTAGTCTTTTTTTTTTTTTTTTTAAGAATAAAAGAAACAAATTAAATGATTAATGCATTTCGATATTCTTAAATTGCATAAATCCTCAAAATCTGAATTTATGTAATTTATCTTAATAAATCTAGAATTTTCCGAATTATTTAGAATGAAAAAAAAATCCTTTGAATTTTTACAGGACTTAAAATATTTATTTTGGATCCAATATTGATTTACAGTAAGTTGCACATATTTAAAGTTAAATGTAATATATATTACATCTTACATCTCGAAATTGAGAATGCGCTCATTTTCAAATATGATTAATTTTCTAGCTACATACATTTATAAATAATATCTATAAAGATATTTCTCGATTATTTTGTGTTTGCTCGCGCTTCAGTTAAAATAAAATAAAATAATATAAATTATTAAATAATCTGAACCGTTACACCATGAAAAAATTAATGTAAAATTTTATCGTGAAAACACCAATCACAATTTTACTAAATGATGTATACATTCATACAATAATAAATAGTTCAAAACTAAACAAACATTAAAATTACATTAAAATAATTTAAATCTAAATGATGTTTACATAATAGGGTGATTCTCAAAATAGGGGACAATTTATGTCTTTCGGCATACAAAAAAAATTGAGAGGTTTTCTGTCATGTTTTTATATTTAGATATGTTTGTCTTAATATTATTCACTCAAAAATTACTCATTTTTTAGTTAAAAACACATTAAAATAACAGAATAAATGTTCAAAATGTCATTAGCATGGATGTCCACAGCAGCTGTGCCTTGTGTATACTAGCATTTTTCAAGAGTTAATATCATGTTTATAAAATAAAACAAATGTTATTCTTTCTTTAAATTAATCAAGGAGAGGATTTATTCAATAAATTTCTTTTTAAAAATAAAATTATAGTATATAAAAAAGAATTAAAGTTTGTCCTCCATATTCTATTTTCAAAACAAGATCATACTATAACAGATGGTTATTAATCAAAATTTCATTTTCACATATGACAATAGTTTGAAAATATAAAGTTTCTCCATGGCAACAAGTAGCCATTTTATCCCAGCCTGAAAATAGAAGCATGTATTGTATTTTAAGAATATAAGTTGAATATTAGGATCGTACATCAATTGTATGTCATTAGAATGGATAATAATTTTCATGTTTATTTTATAGTTAAATTTTTTATTTTACTTATTTGCATAGAACTTTTGTGTTTTAAAAAGCCCCAGAAAGGACTATTGCAATGTGATTATATTATGGCTCATAATCTTATTTAAATTAAAATTTGTCATTAGCATGGACAAATATCAGTGTCATTAGCATGGTTTTTCTGTCCATGCTAAAGACTCCTATGTGCATAAATGTAACCAGTGCTTATATTGTATCCTTTATAAAGTTTAATTTTACATATAAATTTAGGTATTACATTTATTATCCCTAAAATATGCATTAAATCTGTCAGAAAATCACTAAGACAGCTTCTTACATTGAAAGTGTCAGAATGTTGCTCATGTAAACAAAGTTTGCTCTTTGGTAATGTTTTTATTCTCCTTATATGTATATATGTAAAAATGGAAACCATTTGCTGAAAAGGAAGGCTAATAAATATAGAAAAAAATATTTAAACAGGAAGAAAATAAAAATTTCTTAATATATTTATTCCATGCAATTTGTTTTGTCATTAGCATGGCTCAAAAAATACTAATTATTTTTTTAAGTTAATTTTTAAATATTTAGCTCTGCTGACTACATGTAAAGTATACCTAATACTATATTAACAACACCTATTTTTTTTCAGAAATTTTGCTAACAGTAATTTTTTTAAGATTTCGCTTTTGAAATTGTCCCCTATTTTGAGAATCACCCAATAATGAATAATTAAAAACGAAACAAACATTAAAATTGCGTTCAAATACTTAAAATCTAAATAGTGTTTGCACAGTAATAAATAGTTAAAAATTAAAAAAAACATTAAAATCACGTTCATATACTTAAAATGAAATACTAATGTGCTTACTCAATAATGAATAGTTAAAAATTAAATAAACATTAAAGTTATATTAAAATACTTAAGTATTTTAATGTAATTTTAATGTTTGTTCAGTATTAAACTCTATTCATCATTGCGTATACACCGTTTTGTAACATTGCGATTTGTATTTTTACGATAGAATTTTACAGTAAAATTATAATTTAATAATATATAGTACGTATAATTTATTTTACTGTAAAAATTATTAAGCTATGCATATCATAATTTCCAATACTTTGTATTCAATTATAATGTATAGATGGCAGCACTATCTAATTTTTCCTCGCATCGAGAATTAAATTAGGATTTCCTATCTTTCTCATAATCATATTTTTAGATCGATTCGAAATGAAATTTTGTTTCCGATATTATTTTATACATTTTTGTGCCAATTCTTCAGAAATTCTATTATTAATTCGCATTGAGAAAGTTTATTGTTCATTCAGTGTTGCATTGAAACATTTTTCTAAGGGAGGGATTTCTGCAGCACCGTAGGGAAAGGGAGAATTCATAACTTGATATGCATATCTTAAAAATTAATTCATATTAATTCAAAACATCAAAAAAGCATTTTTTTTCAACAATTGTTTTCAAATGAAAAAATATGGCTTAGATGCAGTATCTTCCCGCAAGCCGCCATTTTTTCCCCCTGTTATTACTCATACATGATTATTTAACCTTAAACTACAAGATGCAACTGAAATGATTATTTAATGATTGAATCATATATTTCAAAAAACTACATGAAATATTAACAAGACAATCTACTGTAGAAACTCAAAGATTGAAAGAGCCAATTTTTAGTAGTAAAAATCTTTAGATTTACTTATTAATTTATTTTGTAAAACATTCAAGCAAAGTGAAAATAATTATTTTAGTATGCATATGTCATAAAAATATTTATTTTATGTTTTCTGAAAAAAAAAATAACTGCAAAATAATAATAATAACAATTTGAGAGAAGCAGTAGGGAAACAAAATGGCGGCCTGCGGGAAGATACTGCATCTGTTCCAAAAATATTAACTGTACAAAAAATATAACGAAAACTGTTAAGACGAAATCACATGAGACAGTAAATACGGAGGTTTTCCGTTTTAGACACGTTTTCTGTTCGTTCATATGCATTACCATTACCTAATTGTATTCTTTATGCTAATTGTGCAAAAATTTCAGTTTAGCTAGAATCTGTTTTAGGCAGATTCCAGAAGTTTTATGGTAGATTAAAAAATACATATATTAGAGCGATTTAGAGCTAGGCCCTTATATTTTTCTTATTTATCATCGAATTTTCGCCTTTTTTGTACTTAAATGTGTAAAATATTGATTCAAGTTTTGTTACAAAATTTTGATAGGCAATTAAAACATTGTGTACTAATAGGTTAAGGAAAAAAAAAAAAAAAAAAAAAAAAAAAAAAAAAAGACGCTTTATGAAGACACGTTATTTTTGATTGGATAAAATGACAAACATCGATTTGAGCAATGATAAAAATGACATAATATAAATATGATTTTCGCCAGATGAGTTTTAGCTAAATTTAAAATTTTGCTTAAAACAGGACACTATATTCATAATTTTCACGAACCACTAATTTGATTATTTTCAAAACGATACATACATTTATTTTGTAAAATGCATTTATTAATATGAAATGTACCTATTTAAAATGATGAAATTATAAACGCTTTTAATACATCGAGTCGTAAATGTTTATTAATCATAACATAAAATCTTTAAATTTTGTTTTTATTTCTAACAAATTCATTATAATTAGCTTAATTATAAAGAAGTATAATGAAGTATAAAGAAGTATAAAGAAGTATAAGGGTGATTCTCAAAATAGGGGACAATTTCAAAAGTGAAATCTTAAAAAAATTACTGTTAGCAAAATTTCTGAAAAAAATAGGTGTTGTTAATATAGTATTAGGTATACTTTACATGTAGTCAGCAGAGCTAAATATTTAAAAATTAACTTTAAAAAAAATAATTAGTATTTTTTGAGCCATGCTAATGACAAAACAAATTGCATGGAATAAATATATTAAGAAATTTTTATTTTCTTCCTGTTTAAATATTTTTTTCTATATTTATTAGCCTTCCTTTTCAGCAAATGGTTTCCATTTTTACATTATACATATAAGGAGAATAAAAACATTACCAAAGAGCAAACTTTGTTTACATGAGCAACATTCTGACACTAACAATGTAAGAAGCTGTCTTATTGATTTTCTGATAGATTTAACGCATATTTTAGGGATAATAAATGTAATACCTAAATTTATATGTAAAATTAAACTTTATAAAAGATACAATATAAGCAATGGTTACATTTATGCACATAGGAGTCTTTAGCATGGACAGAAAAACCATGCTAATGACACTGATATTTGTCCATGCTAATGATACATTTTAGTTTAAGTAAGATTATGAGCCATAATTTAATCACAATGCAATAGTCCTTTCTGGGGCTTTTTAAAACAGAAAAGTCCTATGCAAATAAGTAAAATAAAAATTTTAATTATAAAATAAACATGAAAATTATTATCCATTTTAATGACATACAATTGATGTACGCCCCTAATATTCAACTTCTATTCTTAAAATACAATACATGCTTCTATTTTCAGGCTGGGATAAAATGGCTACTTGTTGCCATGGAGAAACTTTATATTTTCAAACTATTGTCATATGTGAAAATGAAATTTTGATTAATAACCAGCTGTTATAGTATGACCTTGTTTAGAAAATAGAATATGGAGGACAAACTTTAATTCTCTTTTTATATACTATAATTTTATTTTTAAAAAGAAATTTATTGGATAAATCCTCTCCTTGATTAATTTAAAGAAAGAATAACATTTGTTTTATTTTATAAACATGATATTAACTCTTGAAAAAGCTAGTATATACAAGGCACAGCTGCTGTGGACATCCATGCTAATGACATTCTGAACATTTATTATGTTATTTTAAGGTGTTTTTAACTAAAAAGTGAGTAATTCTTGAGTGCAAAAAATGAGTAATATTAAGAAAAACATATCTAAATATATAAACATGACAGAAAACCTCTCAATTTTTTTTTTTTTTTTTTTTTTTTTTTTTTTTTTTTTTTTTTGTATGCCGAAAGACATAAATTGTCCCCTATTTTGAGAATCACCCATAAAGAATAACTATAAAGAAGTAGGAGCTTCTCTTTTATTAATTTACTCTCTTCTTAACCCTTTCGGGTCTGGTCTACTATTACTAGTGCATGTCATCTAATGGAGTATTATTTTATTTTAAGAAATACCTTTGCTACTATTTACATGTGGTAATGTTTGTATTTATGTCTATGTACTTACTACATGACTTCATTTATGTTTAGGCATTTTGTAACAACAATAATTAATATTTGTTGCTTAGTTCTCTTTGTGCCGTTTGCATTCTTTTATTTTAAACATATATTTCAATATTTCACTCTTTAAATTTAAAATAAAAGTTACTTTTCTGAAAGTATTATGTATAATAAAGTGCAAAAAAGTATTAGAAATTTGTAATAAGTTAAATTTTATTGTAATTCAATATTTTGTAAACATCTCTAAAAATTCTTCTTTTGCCTCTTGTCATTTGAATATGAATTGAATAGTACGCAAAACAACAACATTCGCTATAACACACTAATTAATAAACAATAACACACTAATTAATATATTTGGATAGCTCGAGTTAATGCTATTAACGTAAAAAGTAATTTTTACTAGAACCTGAAAATAAATCAAACCCGAAAGGGTTAATGTAGCACATTTATATCATTTTCTTTTATTAGCACTTTCCAACAAAGTTGAAAAGTGCTTATGCATTCCGTTTGTCTGTCCGTCTGTCCGCGCTCTAACTCTCGTAAATATACTCGGATTGTCATAAAATTTTTGGACGTTAATGAAGTTTACCCGAGTACGAGCCCTATTGAAAATGAAGGTTCTTCCATGATAAATTAATTTACATGGACAGTCAAAACTTTTCCATTACATTATGGCCTATGGGGAAAAATCGTTTCGAAGGAATTTTAAAGATGTTACACCCTGTCAGACATCTTCAAATTTATAAGCATCACCAAAGTGCACTAAAATATGCATTTTGTAAAGTATGCAGCGAAAAGAATAGTTATTATTCATTTACAGGGGCATACAAAAGAATTTCAATACAAAAGAATAAAAGGGAGGGATTGTTAGCGACATATTTTAATTATTGCAAATGATTTCATATATAATCAAAGCTAAGGATTAATATGAGTTATTTCATGCATAATACTAGTACATAGCATTTACAGGGACACACAAAAGATTAGAAATAGTATATTCTATCTGAAGTCCAGTATTGGAAGATGGCAGTTGGGAAGAAAGATGGAAGATGGCAATGGAAGATGGCAGCACCGTCTTTTTGCTTAAATTATGTTCGGGAAAACTGAATTAGAATTTTCAGCGTTATTATTATTCTTCAATAGAGGTATGTTCCCTTTTGAGGGATGGCAAAATGTAAATAAATAAATATATATGAATATCTGTTAACATAACCATTAATCTATCCATACATAATAAAAAATTTCAAAACTAAGCATCTAAATTTTCATAGACCTACCTACTATTATAAGTACATCATAAAAACTAGTGAGATGTTCCAATCCCAAAACTTTTTCTTATGTAATAAATGTTAATACTTTCTGAAAAATGTAGCATAGCAGAGCCATGAGGGGTGATTCATACCAAAATCTTCTCAGCAACAACTTATGTCAATTTCAAACTGAATGTGAATTTTGATGAAAACTCGTGAATTAGTTTCCGAGATTAAGCATTTGCGGAAATCTTAAAAAATTTTGCATATCAGTGCCATTTGTTGGGCGATCTATACCAAAACTGTACACCAAGACAAATTTTTATCAGGGACGAACTGCAGATTAATGAAAATCCACGTATTAGATCTTCAGATACATAGCTATTTCAAAGTCGTGAAAAATGCAGCATAGCAGCGTCACCTATAACGTGATTTACACCAAAAACTGATCAGCACTAATTTATATCAGGGACTAACTGAATCTAAAGTTGGATGAAAATTCGTACATTAGTTCTTGAGATAGAGCTACTGTGATAATTACGAATAAGGCAGCAAAGCAACGTTACCTGTTGAGCGATTTACATCAAAATGTAATCAGCACCAAATTATATCGAGGACTGTATCTGAAGTTTTATGAAAATCCGTGCATTAGTTCTTGAGATTAAAGCTATTGAGGAAATCTTGAATAATGCAGCCTATCAGTGTCATCTGTTCCACGATATACACCAAAAACTAATTAGCACCAGTTTATATCATGGTATAACTGAATCTAAAGTTTTGTGAAATTCCGTGCATAGATTTTGAGATAGAGCGTTCTCAAAATTTTTGTCACATGCAGACTCACAGAGTGACAGACATACTCACAGATAGATATTTTCTAAAAACCATTAAATCGTGTTCAGGACCTTCTAAAATGTGTAAATCTGTCGAAAACTATGAATCGAAAATTTCCACGAATTCAATATTTTCTTTTTGCTAAGATAAAAGATTGTAAAAGAGAAAAAGGAAACAAGATAAATTGACCATTTTTGTACATGTGGATACAGAGTATTTTTTATAATATAACACTAAGTTATTTCATTATTTGTAATAACTGCATTTTACAATGTAACAAATTTTTTTACTAGGAGTTCTACAAGGCCTTATGAGTCTACATTGGGATTTATATATTTTAATTATTGTATGTGCATTTAGTTACGCTAAATACTTTTGTACTAAATACCGATCATTTTCACACATCTAGTTTTCCAGCAATTTATCCTTAATTTAGATTTAAAGGTAAACGCTCTGTCAAATAATACAACTTACGTTTTATACTCGAAAATAAAGCTAACTGATAGTAAAAATATTACTGACATCTGAGACAAAGGTAAAGATTTTCATTTAAACTGTCTCTTTATTTATCTACATATAAAAATATATCCATAAGGCTGTTCTAACTGCTCTGCACTGTAAAAAAAAAAAAAAAAAAAAAAAAAAAAAAAAAAAAAAAATCTGTAAAGGTGTAAAGGCGATTGTCTGTGCTGCCGCCTTATCACTAAAAAAAATCCTTTATCTAGGAAACTGGGATTCCAAGAACTTTTCCTGTAACGGTAACAACAAAAACTCAAGTTTTAGAATCGGTTACATGGATTTTTCCTGTTACCGTTACATGAAAAGTTCTTGGAATCCCAGTTTCCTAGAAAATGTTTAGTACCTTTGCAGATTTTTTTTACAGTGTGCTCAACAAGCGCAAAACATTTTGACACATTTTTAAATTCATTTTTTAACGAAAGGATATAAAATTGCAAACACTGACCATAGAAGCTACTTGGAATTTAACTGATTTTTTTCCCCATTTTTTGATCAATAAATTACCTATTGAGTGATAAGCTTCTTTGATCATGTGAGAAGACGTTTTTCTCCCTTTGTTGGTTTTTCTTCTCTAGCGCGAAAAATCGGTTCAAAACGTCTCTCTTTGACATTATTTTCTAAAAAATCTATTGTTTTATAGAAAACCCCCTCCCTCCCTCCCCCCCCCCAAAAAAAAAAACCCGGGAAAATGAGTTTGATTTGGCAGTTTCTGACCTGCTAGTTTTGAACTTTTCCGAATTAAAAAAAAATGAAATTTATGTCATAAAATAGCCTTTTTTGATTTAAAAACAGCCTTAATAACAGAATAAAGAGACTTAGGAATCGAGACTGCAAGTGGATTCCAGTTATGCCAAGATATGACTTTTCAGAACGATTGCATTTTAATATGCGAATCTAGTTTTAATTAATTCTGAAATTTAAGCCGTGAACTCGGTGAAGCTATTGTCTGTGCTGCCGCCTTATCACTAAAAAAAAA
>CAXHSM010000198.1:0-205864 GCA_964019185.1 Maratus speculifer | reverse complement strand
TAACTTCTTAGTTAAAGTAGATATCAAATCGGTTTAAAGTTTATATTACTTCTTAAAAATTGGCCAAAAGTTTATGCATGACAGATTTTTGATAAATTTAGAAGTGGGCTCAAGGGGCGAAAAAAAACAGGGGTTTTGAGAGAAAAAAATTCATAACTTCGTCAATTTACAAGATATCAAGTCCAACTAAATTTTTTGTGAATGTTCTTAAAATTATCTAAACCTTTTGTGTTCACAAGTTTTTGATAGAACCAACTTTTACCGATGAAAAAAATTTAAAAAAAAAATAAAAACGAAAAGGAAAAGGGCGGTGAAAAAAGAGAAAAATCCATAACTCCGTCAATTTCTAAGCTATCAAATCTGATTAAATTTATTTTACATCTTCTCAAAAATATTTACAACTTTTATATTGACAAGTTTTTCATAGGACCAATTCGTATAGAAAAAAGAAATTAAACAAAAATAGGAGTTGGAGAAAAAAACCTCAAATCCAAACTGCTTATATTTTGACGAATTTTTTAATTCATTTTTGATTTTAAATGCATCCAAATGGTAGATCCTCTTATTTAGAAACTGTATAAAGTGACGCATTGGTCATTTTTCTGATAAAGACAGAATATATTTCAAAAAAGGCTACCAAAAAGGGTATTTTGGACAGAATTTCCCAAACTCATCGGGACTGAAAATTTAAGGAAGTATTCAAATAAAAAATTGCGTTTTTTTCTGACTCGTTTTTAAATCCATTTTTGTTCTCAAACGCATCCAATTTACAGATCCTCTTATTTAGGAACTATAAAAATGTGATGCATTGGTCAGTTTTTTGATAAAGACGGAATATATATAAAAAAAGGCTACCAAAAAAGGTATTTTGAACAGAATTTTCCGAAATCATCGTGACTGAAAATTTAAAGAAGTGTTCAAATAAGAAATTGCGTTTTTTCTGACTCGTTTTTAAATCCATTTTTGCTCTCAAACGCATCCAATTTACAGATCCTTTTATTTAAGAACTATATAATGTGCTGCATTGATCGGTTTTTTGATAAAGACAGAATATATTTCGAAAAAGAGTACCAAAAAGGGTATTTTGGACAGAATTTCCCAAAGTCTTTGTGATTTGAAAATTTATGGAAGTTTTCATATAGCAAATTGCACTTTTTATGACTCGTTATAAAATTCATTTTCGCTCTCAAACGCATCCAATTTACAGATCCTTTTATTTAGGAACTATATACTGTGACGCACTGGCCAGTTTTTTGATAAAGATAGAATATATTTTTTTAAATGCTGTCAATGTGAGTATTTTGCACCAAATTTTCCGAAGCAAACATGATTAAAGAATTAAGGATGTACTCAAACAACAAATCGGTTATTTTATGACTCATTTTTAAATTCAATTTTTTTCTCAAATGCATTCAACTGACAGTTTTTCCTTATTTAGGAACTGTATAATGTACTGTTTTGGTCAATTTTTTAATAAATTCAGAATTTATTTCAAAATATGTTGTCAAAATGGGCATTTAAGCTGAATATTTCTTAAGATGATTTTGATAAAAACCAGTTTTTGCAAAAAAATGAAATTAAAAATTTTTCATAAACGGCCAAATGAAGTTATTAAACTGGGTTTATCTCTAATCATATATATATATATTTTTTGTTGAAATGAGCACTCTTCGAAATCTACCTCCGCCTATAGGCCCAGCCGACAGGGATTTTTTAATTTGGAACACGTGATTTGTTTTCTTGGATAATAATAAATAAATAAAATAAAGTATCCTCGTTGTAGGATTCCGTAATGCAAATAAGTAAAGGTATGTGAATTTTTGTTTGATGGCACGTACGGTAATTTTCCCATTTTGTTTGAAAATACATCTTTAAATTTATTTATAAAATTACTATTATGAACCGAATCAACATTGATGTTTCTATTTACAAATCATAACTTTTCACAAGCTTCAATTCCTAATAAAGCACTCGAATTTTGATCAATTATGTAAAAATCTAGAAACTCAGATTTATTTTTAACTTTACATTTTAATCTACTGACCCCAATTACGTTCAAATTGTGTCCTGTATAACATGTCGATTTTCTTTTAGTTTCACTAATAACTTCATTATTTCTCACATTATTAAAAATATTAAGAGGCAAAACATTGACTGCAGCCCCGGTATCTATTTTAAGTGACACTTCTGAATTATTTATTAGGATAATTTCTCGCCATTCAGACTTTAAAGAATTAACCTGGCACCTTACTGAATCCATTTTAATAGAACTAGTATCACTTGATGGATAAAAATTATAAAAAATGTCATGCATTTTTTTATTTATTGTTTTCCTTTTCTTTTTACACGCGACCCAGTAATGGTTTAATCTGTTGCAATTTCGACAATTTTTACCAAGTGCAGGGCATTTACCATAATCATGCACAGTTTTACATTTATAACACATTTTATTTACTTTCTGGTTAATATAATGACGTTTTTCCTTATCGTATATTTTCCTCCGAATTTCATTTTTATTTGAACGAACAGCATTTATGGTGGTGGAACAATTATTTTTTTTCATTATTTCCATTTGTTTACCACTGGACTCCTTAGCTCTACAATATTCTATTGCCTTAATAAGGGTTAACTCGGTTTCCATTAGCAGTTTTTCTTTCATAGTAGGATCTCACCAATATTTAACAAATTTCTAATTAAACTATCTTCTTGATCTTCAAAGGAGCAATCTTTAGCCAAATTTTTCAAATTTGTAACAAACGAATCAACAGATTCACCTTCTTTTTGGCGACAGTTAAAAAATTTATAGCGCGCAATAACTGTATTTCTTTTCGGTTGAAAATACTCATCAAAAGAATTTATGACAATTTGAAAATTATTTGCTTTGTCATCACTAAGTTTAAAACTATTAAATATCTCTATACATTCTTCACCCATTATTCCTAGTAATAGCGCTGCTTTAAGTTTTTGAGGTTTATTCATTTTCTCGGGCGCTTCTAAATAAAGCATAAATCGTTGCTTAAATTTATTCCAATTCTCGGCTCAATTGCCATTCAAACTCATATTTGAAGGTACCTTTAAATCCATTTTAACACAAATGAATTGTACTCAAAAGCATAAACACTATATCTTAAATATAAGAATAAAAATTTCTAACCTTTACGATGCAAATTTAAGTTGCCATTTAGCAGCCACCATGTAACAAGGTGTGGTGCACTCTATATTAATAATAAAATACACATAACAGTATGCTAACTACTTTTAATAATATGAATTTAAGCTCATAAAAGAGGTACCACACAGGTGCTACATATTGCGCTATGAAAACTTTTTAAACCAAACTTTAGAACAATAACGGTTACAATTACAGTGTAAGTTGAAGTAGCAGTTATGACACATTATACCGGCATATCACAGGTTTTATTCTTTTTTTCTAATATGACATCATCTACACCTTCAGAAATATTCATCTTTTCCGAAATAAAAGCGGGATTTATTCAGTTATTTAAAAATTGTTTAGTTTCATAAAATATTCATTATAATCAAACAGAAATCGCACAATTTATAGAAATATTTTCATTTGTGCACACAAAAGACCTTTAAATCAACAGAAGCTCAGTTTATTTAGATGCAGGAACAACATTGAATAAACTGAAAAATTAGTGAATATGATATCATCACTGACACAGCTATAACAGAGTATATTATATTCATGGAACAAATTTATCTGGTTTCTGAATGACGACATTTTCTCCATCGACAAAAATTCACTTTACATATTATATTTTATTAAAGTTTATTTTCTGTTATTTTATTTATATAATAATTAATAATATTACTCAGTAAATAATCAGAGTATTGTACCGCGACTAGAGAATAATTATGTGCAATCATTTTATTAGGATTAAATTTTACGAAAAGCATTATTTTTTCTTTTGAAATGCGATTATACATTCACGGATGAGATCAAGCTCCTGATTGCAGGGATGTAAGACCTGCGCCAATTGCGCCAGACTGCGCCGAAACCGCTTTTCTGCGCCAAACTGCTACAAAACAGCTATTTTTTTCAATTTTGCGCCAAACCTGCGCCAAAAGGCACTTAGTGCCAAAACGAAATTTAGCTCGATTTCGTCGATCCAGGAAACAACAACAAATATATTTTTTTAGGCTATTAATGTCGTCGAAAAACAAAGAAACATTGCAAAAAATCTCGAAAAACGCACAAATTTCGCCGAAAAATTGCCAAAAACATGCGCATTCGGTCATGAAAAACGCGATGTTTTGTGGAGTTTTATCGTAACTCCGCAAACGACCGTAAGTTATTTTTCCCGCGAGTATCCTACGTTCATTTTCATCGCAGCCGATCGCAGAGTTCGGAGCGGGACGTCATGTGACGCACAGTGCGCGCGCGTTGGGGGAGATGAATGAGAGCACTCTTATTTCAGGGGTTATTCTCGTCCGAAATTTCCGAATATTTCCGGCATTCTCTTCCGAAAATTTGAAATTGGGTTACCAGTTCCACATAGTTGCCAACTTGTACGGTTTTGCGCGCGGAAAAATGCAAATTTCGTGAAAGGATCGCCGAAAAAGCACACATTTCGTCAATATTTCGTGGAAAAACGACGATTTCGTCAATGTTTTTGTCAATGAACTTTGTCAAAAGATCGCTGAAAAAACGCGAATTTCCTCTGCGGATCGCGAAAAACGGCAATTTTACCAAATATCGCAGATAAAACGCTGATTTTGTCTGAAGACTGCTGGAAAACGTTGATTTTGTCTAAAGATTGCGAATATAACTCCGATTTCGTTAACAGATCGCGGAAAAAAACGCCGTTTTCGATAAAATATCGCTTAAAAATACTTTGTCAAAAGATCATTCGGGGGGAAAATGCTGATTTCATCAAAAGATCACGGAAAAAACGCCGATTTCGTCAAAAGATCGCGGGGATAAAACGCCGTTTTCGAGGGAAGATCGGTTAAAAATGCAAATTTCCCTAAAGATCGTCGAAAAAAACGCTGATTACATTAAAAAAAACACGGAAAAACGTCGATTTCGTCAAAAGGTCGCGGAAAAATTGCTGATTTCGACAAAAGATAGCAATAAATCGCCGATTTTGCTTAAATATCGCAGATAAATCGCTGATTTTGTCTGAAGATCGCGGGAAAACGCCGATTTCATCTGGAGATTGCAGATACGCACCTCGCGTGGGGGGGAGGGGGGCGCAGGACCGTTGCTAAGGAAGCTCTATGGGCGGCTCAGCCCCCTGTAAAATATTTTGAGCCCCCCCCCCCTGGAAAAGATTCCAAGGTCATTAAATAAATTTCTGTTTCGAAAATTCAAATGAAATTCTGTTCAAAAATCTAATTTTGTTTTGTGATCCTTTTACAGTTTTGTAGAATTACTAATTTGTATCTAAAATAAGTTATTCAACACTCCCTCATCCTATTTGTATATAGGAAGCTAACATGATGTTTAATTTTGCACCAGTTATACACTCAAAATTTTCATCATCCTATACTTTTCTTAGTATAAAATGAAGTTATTACAACAGTTTTATAAGAAACATAGTGCCTATACAGTAAATATGCGCTAATTTATCTTTCTGTGTCAGAAAAAAAAAGAAAAAAAATTATGAGCCCCCCCCCTACAATCTCTTGAGCCCTCCCCCTATAGATCACTTCTAGCTACGGCCTTAGGGGGGGGGGGTAACCCGCAGATACCCCCCCCCCCTTCCCTCGCCACCAATTTCCGAAAATGCGATGTGAATTTACGAAAAAAAATTTACACCCAGAATTGCCATTGTCTTTTGTATTGTATATATTTTCTGTAAATTAAATATCTTCCTGTTCTGTGTCTTTCCCGTGTTCGTAGTAAATTATTTTGCTCCTCGGCGAATTCTGCCGATAGATGACAAAACCGAAAGCAGAATGAAAGCGCGTACGAAAATCCGCTACATGTTTGTCAAACAATTAAAAAAGAAAAAAATTGCTATTTTGTCAAAAAATGAACAAAATGCATCACAAACCAAATGAACAAAAACCCGGCATGATAGTTCCGGGGGGGGGGGGGGATTGTACCTTTTGACCATTGAAAACCCAAAATCTCAAAATTTCTGGGGGGACATTTCATTGCTCCGGGCCACCACCTGAATTCAACACTGAAGGAAAAAACCTAAATCTGCAAAAAAAAAAATCGGGAAAAAATGCTCGAATTTCGTCAAAAAATCGCGTAAAACACACGATTTTGCCAAAAGATTTCGAAAAAATAAAACGTGAATTTTGTCCAAGGATCGCTAATTTTGTCACTCGAATTTAACCAGTTGATCGGGAAAAACACTCGAATTTCATTAATAGATCATGAAAAATTTGTCTATAGATCGCGAAAAACATGCACATTTTATTGAAAAATCACGAAAAACACTCGAATTTCATCAAAGAATCGCGAAAAAAACGTGAGTTTTGCTAAAGGATCGTTATTATCATCAAAAAAGAGTGAACAAAACACAACCAAAAGATCGTGGGAAAAAAACGCTAATTTCTGGAAAAGATCGCGAAAAAAAAAAACTGCAAACTTCTTTAAAGGATCTCGAAAAACAAGCGTATTTCGTCAAAAGATCACAAAAAAAAAAACAACCACGCGAATTTTGTCAAAAATCGCAATAAACACGCACATTTTTATCGAAAGATCGCAAAAAATACTTGCATTTCGTCAATATATTGCGTAAAACACTCGAATTTCACCAATACATCGTGAAAAACACTCAAATTTCATCAATAGATCGCGAAAAAGACGCGAATTTCGACAACAGATAATGCAAATTTTGACTATAGATCGCAAAAAACACGCAAATTTTATCGAAAAATCATGAAAAACACTCTAATTCCATCAAAGGATTGCGAAAAAAATGCGAGTTTTGCTAAAGAATCGTTAATATCATAAAAAAAGAGAATAAAACACAGTCAAAAGATTATGAAAAAACCTTCATTTCTGTAAAAGAAGGCGGAAAAAACCCCGCAAATTTTTCTAAAAGATTCCGAAAAACAAACGTATTTTGTCAAAAAATCACAAAAAACATGCGAATTTTGTCAAAGGATATCTAACTTCGTCATAAAAAGAACAAAATATGGTCAAAAGATTTTGGAAAAAAAAAAAAGTTCATTTCTTTAAAAGATTGTGTGGGGAAAAAAAAAAAAACAAAAATTTCATTAAAAGAATCATAAAATCCGTAAATTTCGTCAAAAGATCTCAGAAAACGTACAATTTTCATCAAAAGGTCGTAAAAAAACAGCAAATCTAGTTAAAAAAAAAAAAAATGCACAAACAGGGTCAAAAGTTTGTGAATTATGTTAAAAGATCGCGAAAAACCACAAATTTTATTATAAGGTGTGAGACGTGTGGAGAAATTTAATCTGATTATTTATTCTTTCAAATGTAAAAATATTTTTCAAGATAGCAATTACTGTAATTGTTAAAAGTTTGTTAGCATTAGAATATTTCAATCTTCTCCTTAAACAGCTTTTATTGCTAAAATGTTATTATTACTATTATTATTATTTTTTTTTTTTCTGCTACAAAATCCGATATTTACTGCTACAAAATCTGATTTTTGCTGCTACAAAAATAGATTTTACTGCTCCAAAATTCGATTTTTGCTGCTCCAAAGCTGCTACAAAATGGCTTTAGCGCACTTTCATCCCTGTGATTGGTAGAAAGTAATAAAGAAATTTTTTTTTTTTTTTTTTTTTTTTTTTTTTAGTGAGAAAAGCTTAACCTGTTGCCACTGTTTTGAAGAAATGTCACGAAAAAGCTTTTAAAATTAAAAATAAAGTAAAAAATCAAAATAAATTAAAAATTAGCCAAAATGGGCACATCTACACATAAACAGCTTTCATTAAAAAAAATAATTACCAAAATCGTGCCAGTAGAAAACTCAGGGCTGATGACTAAAAAAACAGCCAGGTCTTTTAAATATATAGATAGACAATGGATTACCATAAATGTCGCATTCACGTGACATTAAATACGATTACGATACACGTATATGTTACGTCAAAAAGTTATTTTTAATGAAACTTTTTATTTGTATTTTTATTAATGTTTCGCTAATTTATTTATTCTTTCGTTACTTAAATTAAAATTACGTAAGTTTTTATAACTTGCCGAAATCAATCCAAGGGTTAATCAAGTAGTACTTTATATTTTTAATGGAATTAATGAAATGTGAGGAGAACATTGTTTAGCGTTTATCCTTTGCGCCCATCTACGCTAAATATACCGAATTCTTGACTTGTCAACCAAAATTTTCTGCTTTGACAAGGATTGAACAAAACTAAATATGAATAAAAGTAATTCTAAAAATTCTTAGAATTACATTACTTAGCGACCAGTTTGGACGCAAAGAGCGGCTAGTGCTTTAAATACAGATAAAGTATTACAAACTTTTTACATCGGTAGCAAGTATTTTAACGGAATATGTGCTATAAAAATATAATTTTTAAAGTAAGTTAACCAAAAATTCTTAAAAATTACTTTTTTGTAGATTTATGGAGAATTAGGTGGTGAGTGTAGATAGGCAGTTTTCTCTATAAATATTCACTAAATTTGACTCTTACATTATAAAATTAGATTAAGGTCTCCATACTAGGGTACTCAGAATACTTTGAAAAAAATACCAATTAAACTATTCATTTATGTAACAAAGGTTGAATTTAGTGGCGGAATTACAGTAGAATGTCCGTAAAAAATAAAATATTTTCCAGTATTTGGCGCGAAAAGACGAAAGCGTCACGCGATTAGCCATACAGCACGCTTCCTGGCCAAAAGCAAATTTTTATCCAACTGAAAATTATTTTTTAATAGTTTTTATTATGAGTGTAGATTAGGGTGGAGCGAAAAAAAAATTTTTTTTTGAAAATCAAAAACGGGTAGGTGCCAAAAGTTGCATTTATACTAGTACATTAACTGCGTGAAATTTTACCGCTGAAAAAAAATGGCTTGAGTCTGCGCTTTTGCTCCAAAAATCGAAATTTTGAGTAAAATTTGTCATTTTTTGACATTTTTTCAAAAAAATTAAAAAATTCCTACAGAGCTGGTTAGTATTTAAAAGTGTTGTTTAGCTCTTCATATTTATCTGCTTAACATATTAAAACTATAAAGCAATATCTGTAGTCTGTATAATTGGAACAAATCTGACAACTTTTTATGAAAAATCAGCGTTGATCTCTCTATTGGAGCATACAACGAAATGTTCTTTTGAATGCATTTCTTACCTAGCTGCTTTTAAAACTAATTTATATAAGTCATAGAGGTGGCTGCATTTCATATCCCACCCGTCTCAACCACCCAATCATCTAGGCCCAATGTTTTATTTATGTATTGAATTGTTACTTTTTTCCCGAAGACGAGTATAAGTTTTCTATATATCAAAGTAATTTATCTCTTCTTTGTATTCACAGACTTTGGATGATTTGGATCATATTGGTGTGACCTGCTGCACGTATATTTTTATATCATGTATAACAGAAGAGAAGCTGAGTAATGTATTGGGTATTTTCTTAATTGAACCTATTCAGCAGTCTATTATCTTCATTAAACTTTCATGCAATTAATACATTATGATTGGAAGTTCTGTTACCACAGCATTTTTTCAATCAATTACATTTTATATATAATGATTTTCCTAAAAATTAATTGTATGAATTCAATTTTTAGTATGTCATCATTTACTGTACTTATTACATTGAATATGTTTTGAGAAGCTGGCTGCTTAATATTATGACGATCGTCACAGAGGATTGCAAACAAAATTTGCGTATAAAACAACAATATTTCTAAAGAAGTTTTAGTATGCTTTATGTCGTTTCCTGTGTTGTTCCATAGTCTAGTAATTTCTAATAAGATTTTAGATCTATTATTTAGGTGTGTAGTACATTTGGTATAAAACATCCCGCGGTATAAACTCGGATTATACATTTTGTGAGTGAACATATAGATGCTGTTTGCCAATCTGTGCTTATATAAAGCGGAAAATTTTATTAATTTTATGAGCTGTCTTTTGTGTGAGATGTTTTCTAAACTCCTATTCCCCATTCTTTTTGAGAAATAGCTTTCCTTATGAATTAACTTTGCAATCTCTGACAGAAATTTCTAGTCTGTTCTGAGTATTTTTTTCTCAATTTGAGAAAATAATTTTTCAAAATTATTCTCTATTTTATATATATATATAAAAAATGCAATAGGAAGTGAATAGTACGTAGACAAAGATTTTCCTGTTGATCCGGTGAATCCATGTAGCTTAGAACGTTTTATATAGACTTCTCTAATAATTGGCGCAGAGGAAATTCCCTGGAGTTGAAGTAGCGAATGATTCAATATTATACACAATTCTAAGCTTACCCCATGCAAAATGGTTCACAGTGACAAATTAAATTCTCCTAATTTTAAATGAGCACTTATAGTCGATTAGAATCCGTACATTCCCTCATAAAGTACTATGCATTATATGTTTATGCCCAGCACATTTCACCATCAAATGTTGTCCACTCATAAAAAGAGGATCTAAAAGTTAATAGGAAATTACCTGGATACAAAAACACTTAGAAAACGGTATAAAACTAATGCAAAAAAAAGTTATTTACAACAGCGGTTGCTTTACACATGGAGAACAAATTTTCATTGCGATTCTCGCTGACGATCACCATCACATTAAACAGCTCGCTTCTCAACATATAAAAAATGCAAAAGTAGAATAAATGATGGCATACTTATAGTTGAAATGTCTGAAATCATCTTTGAAGCAAATCATTACATAAAAAAATACAATTGACTGAAAAAATGTTGTGGTAACAGAACTTCCAATCACTATTCATCAACTGAATGTAAGTTTGATAAATATAATAGATGGCCGAATAGATCCCTTTAATAGATTCCCGTGCATTACTCTGCTTGTCATTTTTTGAAAAAACTGTAAAAATATACCTGAAGATAGTTACAGCAGCATGTGGAGGCAAAGAACAGATAAACAAGGTGGAAGAATTGAAAACATGCCAAATTTTTATAAAGAAAATCACAAATCAATGTATAAATAAAACATTGTACTAAGATGATCGAATAGTTGGGACGGGTGGTATAGGAAATATAGCCACCTCCATGACGCATGTCCAAGGTAGTTTTGAAAACAAGAGCTGTATTAAAAACAACAATTCGTTGTATGACCCAATAGAGTGGTAATGCTGTTTTCTTACTAAAAGTTGCCTGTTTTGCTCCATCTATAAGGAATAAACATATTGTTTTATAGTTTAAATATGTTAAGCAGATAAATATAAAGGTCTAAGCAACACTTTTAAATACTAACCAGCTCTGTAGGAATTTTTTAATTTTTTTGAAAAAATGTCAAAAAAATGACAAATTTTACCCAAAATTTCGATTTTTGAAGTAAAAGCGCAGACTCAAGCCATTTTTTTTCAGCGGTAAAATTTCACGCAGTTCATGTACTAGTATAAAGGCAACTTTTGGCACCTACCCGTTTTTGATTTTCAAAAAAAAATTTTTTTTTCGCTCTACCCTAGTGTAGATGATATTAATGAATTTAAACTTAATGGTGGAGTTGAATACACATATATATTTGTATTATATATTTATATTGCTTATTGTACAGTTAGTACTTAATTTTACCACTTAAAAATAATTTCATATAAAAAAATATTTTCGTATTTAAAACTATATTTTTACATATTTAAGAGTAATCCTAAATAAAGGTCAGATGAAGAATGCTGCAGTAAATATATTTCAATATGGGAGAAGTTTTTGTTCCCATAGTAAAGAATAAATAAATCAACAGTGCTCAATTGGATCTAATTTTGGTGCCAAAGCAATTTTAATTAATTTAAATTTTCTTTTAAATCATAAAATTTCGTTGTTATTTTTCATCATAAATATATATGCGACAAAACTATAGTTATGACAAACTAAAGCTGACAAAAGTTAAGTTATTTAAAGAGAAACTTTTTAAACAAATTTAAAGACAAAATTTTACCTTAACTCTTTGAGCTTTGATGGTAGAATTTTCTATCACATAATTTTAATTCCGGATTGTCACAATGGCACCAGAAAATTCAACCAAAATTTTTTAATGCATTTTTTAGTGTATATCGTTAAGTGGTTTTTTTCCTTTGCAAAATACTGTCTCCAATGTGACATTTGGAATTTTGAATAAACTTACCCGCCAGAGCTCAAAGGGTTGAAAAGTATTGTACATAAAATATCATGTATTGAAATTATATTTCGTCGCAAATCGGGATAAATCGGCAAATAAATGAAATATTCATTCTTTTTTTACGAACGCTCTATTGGGGATCCGCGAAATTTCTTTTATAAATAGACCTATACGCATGAGAAAAGCATTCTGTAATCTTTTTAGAATTTTCTGAGTCTGCCCGTATGGTGACCTTCCTTGTCAGAGCTGAGATTATTTTTATTTTCTGTCCGTAGCACTATTTAAAAAAATAATTTTTGCAGTGCATTTCTATTGCAAATGTTATTAAAGTACATGAAAATGATTTTTTTTTTTTTTGAAAAATTAATGCAACATATAACTTAAATAACAGTAGTCTATGACAGCAATGAAAATATTAACGTGAGTTTACAATGTCTTCTATTTTTTTAAGTGTTTGAATTAATTGTGGGTAGTTTTCGTATTTTTAAATTAAATTCCTAGCATTTCAAATACAGAAAAACATTTTTACTTAATATACATTCACTTATAAACACTTTATTCTGTTTTTCATAACTAAATTCGTTATGAAATGGCTGGATTTTGTTTATAAGTATTTATAATAAACTGAGACTAATATCCATATTTTGTAAACACATGCCGGGCAATTTCACCATAAAATATAATTACCTAGAAAGCATTCGTTAAAAATATATACGCTTGCTCATTAGCACACAAAAACAAAATATTTAAAATTAACTTGTACAATTAAAAAAATAAAATGTAAAATCAACGCTTCGAGCCCCTTTTGCAACCGTCCTCGGGAAAACATGAAGATAAAATGACAAAAAATTCACAGAAGAATTCTTCCGGCGCGAGAGATAATTTCTCGAGCCATGACAAATGACACGAATGCAACGATGCATTGGCTCTATCCAGTGAATTCCAAGGAATATTTCTAACAAAAAATAAATAAATCAATAAATAATTTTATTAAATTAAAATCTAAAAAAAAAAGAAACAAAATTGTTTTTAGAATATTTATTGATTGGGGTCTATATTTTCTATTTTTAAAAATGATTCATATTACATAACCAGTGTTATTATTATTTTTTTTTTTTTACAAAATTGGAGGTTTAGAACAAATATTTAAAAAAAAAGTCTTGGCTATTGTGGCTGCTTTAGATGACTTACATTGCTATTGAATATTAAGCAGCCGTGACATGACATAAAATACTAGGTCTTTTTTCTTCCACAGCAACACAAATTACTTAGAAATTTTCTCAGAGAATGAAATTTTTTCTTCTTTGTCTTACTTGTAACTTTTTTTTCTCCTTCCATTTTGTTTTTTACATTTTTTTCAGAGTAACATTCAACATGAGGCTCCATTTCTGGGGGAACTTCAAATCTAGAGAGGCTGTTACTCTCAGACTCTTTCGAAATTATTTCTTTTCTTATATCTTCACCAGTTTTTATCAATGAATCACTTTTGCCACACAATGATTTTATCTCTGTTGCAGCAGTTTCTTTTTTTCTTATTTGTATCTCTTTACTAGGTTTTGACATTGTATCATTTTTGGGACACGATGATTGACACGCGATCTCTGTTGCCTCAGTTTCTTTTTTTCTTCTTTTTGTCGCTTCACTAGACATTGACTCATATTTGAGACATGATGATCTTATCTGTGTTGCCTCAATTTCTTCTTTTCTTGTTTCTGTCTCTTTACTAGGTTTTAACTGTGCATCAGCATCCGGACATATCGCTTGTACCTCATTTGTCCCACTTTTAATGCAATTATTCTGATATTTTAACAGATTCTCGTTTTCATAATTAGGCATTTGAGATTGAGCTTGAAAAACATTATCCGTCTCGACAGAATTTAAAACTTCATCTTCAGGTATTTCGAATTCATCCCCAGAAGCTAAAGATTCGTCGTTGAAAGTAATCGATGTTCTGTCTTTTATCAGAAACTCAGAATCATCTGCATCTTGTTCTGAACCATCATCTTCGTCTATAGATTCCAATTCTTCACTGATAGTGGGTAAAATATCAACTACCGGCAAACTGTCTTTCTCCGACATGTATCCTGATAAGGCTTTGAGATACAAACTTTCTTTGAAATATTTGACATCTTCTGCCGTGTACTTTTGCCCCATGTCATTAAATGGGGAAATATTTACCTAAAGTAATAAGAAAAGATATTAATTTGCATATAATGAAACGCTATTGTCATTTATTTTTACACTACATGGTCAAAGATGACTCCCCGCTTGCGATTTTAGTCATTTTGTTAAATATATAGAAAAATACTTGAGGAATTATCCTGAAACTCTAAGCGTGTAAACGTAATAGTACACTTCACACATTTCTGTGAAGAATTTTTCCCGAAACTCTATAGAGGATCGTCCACAAACTGAAAAAGAACGAATATCTTTTGGGTAACCCAGTCAAACTAATGTAACAAAAGCGCTCAAACTGTAGATTATGATTAAGTGGCGTATTGTATTTTACTGTGTTTATTTTTATGTGGATAGCATGTATACAAGTACAGAAATTAAGATTTTTAGCAAAACTGTCCTAAATTTTTCCAATTTTTTTTTCTTATAATTTACGCAGGTCTTAATATAAAATAAAATTCTTTTCTGAAAATATGACAATACCCTGTCATTAGGATAAAAAAATAATAATAATTGTGTGAAAAATGAGTAGATATAGTAAATAATTTTTCATTGCGCATGCGTAAACGATAACAAAATTCCATTTGCATATTGTGTCAGTTAAAAATATAAGGCAACTTCTGTAAAAAATTCAAAATCATAGCTTGAAAATTCTGAAAATGATCGTCTATAGAAATATTAAAAATCCGTTATTCCCAATATGAAGCAAAAAAATCAGGGGTTTTATCCAAATATAGTAGTACGTGCCATATTATGTATTCTATATTGCCATTAATCAATAGCTATATGGTACAACCCCCATCTTTATGCTTCACTTTGGCAATAGCGGCTTTTCAGTTGATTCTATAGGCGATTATGAAACCTAATGAAGCAAGTTTTCTTATAATAATAGATTTTCCAAATAATCAGATGTGTATACATTGATTTTCTGAAGTTAAAAATTTTATCTTTAATGATAAAAAAAGTCATTTAAAATACTACATTTAATAAATAATAGTTTCAAAAATATATATTTAGTATAAAAAAAGAAAACAAAATGTGCTAAACAGAATTTTTGTTTGATCTAGTTTTAAATCCTTAAATTAAAAGCAAATAGCGCACCATTAAAATTTAATTTTTTATCGATAGACTATTATAACTTATAAAATCTAAAATGTGATTCATTTTTAATTACCTCAAACGAATCATCATCATCTTCTTCTTTTATGTCGTCATAATATTCCACTTCAGTGGTCCAATCAAAAAAATTTTCTTCATAAACGAATGATTTTCTCTCAGACGAATCATCATCTTGTTCATCTTTTTTGTCGTCATTTTCTTCCACTTCAACGGTCCAATCAGAAACCTTTTCTTCATAAACAAATGATTCTTCCTCAGAATTCTCGGATAAATCCTTTTTGTCCACAAGATCTTCTATCACACTTGATTCATGTCTTTTATTATTATCAAGTTTTGTGTTTATCACAGGTGTGTTGTTATCGTATTCATCTATATTTTCTACGTTGGCATCTTCAATTTTAATAACTGCAATACAATCATTAATCTGGGTATATGGACAGACCACATCATTCTGATTCCTTATTTCAGGAGTTTCGTCATTTTGATTACTTATTTCAGGAGTTTCGTCTGAACTGGAAAAACAAGAACTTAGGTTTTCAGTAGAAGTGGAAATAGTTTCGACTCTACCCATTGAACTGGCATTGATAAGACTTCTATTGTGTTCAATAGCAAAAGAGGATGAATCTGAGTACGTAATGGATGAAACATGGCTGTATTCTGAATAGTAGTTGAATGAACTGTAATATATAAAAAAAAAATAACTCATAGGAAATATCATGTTGCAGCAGTTCTATACAAGATACATACAACGATATTTAAATGAATTCTTAAAGAAATGAATTAAAAAAAGCAAATTTCCACAAATAATAAACTGTCAAAGTTAAAAAAGAAATCAGAAACTATGGAGTACAAGAGATGGCCTTGTTTTTTGTCTTTTGATAATTGATTTTTAGGTACAATATAGCACTGAATCTGAAAATGATGTTTATTTTTAAAAATAATGCATTTTGTTTTCAAATTTTAAACGTTAAAGTTAAAATATAGCGAAATTCTAATATAACTATAAAACTTTACTTATTTTATTTTATATCATCTAATGATTTTATTAAAATTTTTTTTGGCTTATATAGGAATTCCAGTACAGCTAAACAGACAAAAGATCATATGAAATACAGGGGAAATTGAATTTTATTTTTTAACTTTTTAACTTGCGAAAAATCCTCACGCAGTGGATAAACCTGAAGGGTGCTTTCAGATATAGCGGAAAAAATATACAAAATTTAATTTTCAAGAGTAAAAAACATGACATTCTCATGTACATTATCATAACAAATTTTCCCTTTTTTTTTTCTTGTTTTAACTTAAAAATTTACGATTCGCAAAAATCTTCAGCGTTTGGTAAAACTTGAAGTTAAATTTCGGATTCATCGGTACAGAATATTCTTATGTAATGTAGGACTAAATTATCAAAAGCTAAAACACATGACATAACCCAAATTTTGCAGGCTACCGTAATCTAATAACATTTTTAAATTTATGTCATTTTGCAAATAATTGATGCTGCTAATTTTTATGATTTTATTTAACAAATTTTTTGCTTTTTTTCTTCTTATATATTTATTACTTATTGTATATTTTGTATTACTGTGTCTTAATGATTAAAGATTTCAAATTTATTCTGCAATATTATTTTTACTCACAACCATTTTTTTTAAAATATATCTGACGAAATTATTTTTCTAATAAATTTGTGAGTGTCCTCTAATTAGAAGCAAAATATGCATTTTAACATGGAACAGCCATTATTCGGTCAATTTTAATTGTAGAATTAAGGGTGTATTTCGATTCAAACTGCTTATTTTGCGATTTATTTTTGGATTCACTTTTGGTATCAAATGCTTCAAACTTACGAATTGTCTTATTTAGAATGTACACAAGGTGCCGTAACTGTCAGTTCTTTGATAAATGTAGAAAATATCGCAAAAAAGCAATCAAAAAAGGCATTTTGAACAGATTTTTCCGAAACGGGAGATTTGTGGACGAAAAAGAGGGTCATACTGAGACGATAACTGTTTATATATCAAATTCTAAAGAATTGAGCATAAAATGACATCACACAGCACCTTAAAGGTCTCTTCAAAAATCCCATCAGCAAGTTTCATGTTTCTACTTTAAAACTGTGTCTGAAATTGTATCGGAAAATTTCCAGTTGTCGAAGATGAAAAGGCGTTTTTTCGAATACACCCTTAATGGACTTTCTTTTATATTACGTGTCTGTGTAACAAGAAAATTTTACAAAGTAGAACATAGAAGATCCCGGAAACGCATATAAATTTAAATTTCGCAATTGTTTTTTAGAAATGTTTCTATTAATTCAAACCGCTTTTAAAATATTCTTGATCCCATTTAAAACATTTTTTGTCTATTTCTAACAGTTTAGGAATTAGCCACAGGACACTCTTGGAAACGGAACAACTGTATAATTTTTCAATTGAAAAAATTCAGGATTTTCAAATTATTTACAAAACAGGCTTACATTTAATATTTATTTTTTTGAATCGATTTTTTAACTAATTGTGAGAGAAAATGTCCCTTTAAAGCAATCATCATACTTATATAATAGAAATTCTTTTGAGTAGAGAAACTCATTTTTAAAGTTAACGATCAGTTTCATGATTTCTAATTTAAAAATTTAGATTTCAATTGAATTTTAAACCTGTTTATTTATAAAGTATATTTAGGAATTAGTGAAACAAGACATATAAGAATTCATAGTCAAGGCTGTCGGGAAAATAATAATGACATTAATTTTATATATTCGCCTGATTTCCTCGCAATATTTCAGTAATAAAAAAATCGACTATTTCTTTATGGAAATAGCATTATTTAGTCAAGTTTTAAATTTTCTTACCAACCATGCTCATAACATAGTGTTTGGAGTTACAACATTCGTATTAAGTTCGGAATTAGGAGTTTTAATACATGTGTAGTCTAAGTTTCCATCACAGTGGTGGTATTAGAATGATATTCGAGTTTAATCTTGGGGTAAAAACTAAATAAAATTATTACTGACTAAACTTTTACATCCATTTTTACGTTTTGCGGCAAGAAATATTGAAACATACGTTGTTTTATTATGTTCTGTATAAACCGAAAAATTTTAACAATTAAGAGGTTGTGCATTGCAAAAGTTAGCATTATCAGGTTAAATCAATTATATAGAAATTTCCGTTACAATATTTGAAAAAATAAAATTCATGTATAATGTTATGAACATGAAGGTTAATGTTTAATTTAACAATTCATCGCTTATTTGCTTATTTTCTGCTAATGTAATAAAGTAGTTACATTTTTTTAAAAAGTGTACAGACCTTTGTTGATAATAATAATTATTGATTCCACCTTCAGTAGCTTCTATCATCCAGTTTGAGTTGTAATAGCCATCGTTATATTCAATGGAATAATTGTAGTTGTCTTCTGTGAAGGCGCTGGTATTGCAGTTTTCAGAAGTAACGTCGGCTGTGAAATCATATCCATCTTCATTGGTGTTGTTGACAGTATTAACTTCGGTCGAATAGCTGTAATAACTGCAAAGATAATTAGACATGATTTTAAAAAATCCATCCACAGTTTTTATTAAATATTATAATGTAAAATTATGTTTTACTTTTGAATAATTTAATAATCTCTGTATAGTATTGTATATTTATCTGAATAATATACTGTAAAAATTGAAGACTCAAATTGGGTTGAAAGATTTCTGGGTATAGTAATGTTCCTGAAATGTTACAGTAAGGATTCCAAAATGGTAGAGTATTGTTCCCAAAATAGATAACCCAAAATGGTTCAAAATAGAGCAGATCTTTATTAACATTAAATTAATCAAAATTTCTGAGGTATAATGTATATACTATCTAAGATATTTTAATTGTTTTAATATCATTAAAATTCAAACTTTTTTAAAACGATTTTGTGCTACAATCTGAACTTTCCAAATTGGAACAATGCTGTACCCAAAAATCTTTCAACCCAATTTGGGTATTTTGTTTTTACAGTGTAATTTTTTTTTATCTTTAAATGTTAGATTTCATATAAAATAAAACTATTTCACATTTTTGTAAGGAATTCAAATAATAAGTTTGAAGTGATTTGCTTCTTAAGAAAACAGTGTATGAGTTTTTTAAGTTTCATTACAGCATTTTTAAAAATTCATTAATAGTTATGGGCTTGGCAAAATCTTGGGCTGTTTAAAGATTTTTTTGAGAATTACATCCCATAAACATTACACACATACACACAAAATAAAAAAATTACAAGTAAGTGCATGTAAAACCATCCTGAATTAACATTAAAAAAACCAAGGGAAAAAATGCTGTATCCTAAAGATAAAGCGATGATAATTACTTAACTGTCTGCATTCGTAGCATCAATTCAGAAATACATTGCAATTACACGCCAGCCCTTGTCTAAAGGTTAAATTAAAGGTAGCTGCATAAAGGTAAAGGATATGTTCCTGCCTACCGGGCACGATTTTTTATTAAATATAAAATTTTTGCTAAACACTCATTTTTTAGTTAAAAAAGGGTAATAAAACTGTGAATTTATGTAAACGAGATGGAACCCGTCGAATTTCGACGAAAGAAAATGTTTAAGAAAGAACTGTTTCATTGATCTATTATAAATCTGGAAAATTAGTTACAGTAAAAAATGTATCTGATATTGGTCAGTCTAACTCTCAAACAAATCTTACTTTAAGCTAAAATTATGAAAAAATTACTATTTCTATAAAACTCAGTTGCCCAAATTATTGAAATTGATCTTTAATTGCATATGTAATCAGTAAATTGTAATGCAGATAAGTTATTATTAAGTAATCAGTTGAGGCTCTTACGTTTGGTAAAAATGTGAATAAAAAAAATCCAATTGACACGATCACAGACGATGTATTTGACATAGTATACGCATTTTAATTTCTATCTTTTTTTCTTTTCAATTTTATAAGAGAAAGAAGTGATTCTGTTGCCAAAATTGCAAAATTTGTATTAAAAACTATAAAAAAAATAATATCTCAAAAACAATTTGAGATACAACTTTCAGACAAATTGCATTTAAAAGTACCTTTTTTTCTTTACGATGGTGTAAAAATTTAAATTTAGCGATGTTTAGAAGTGTAAAATTTGCTGTAACGAAAACTGCAAAACAGAAATTGCATGGGAAAGTTTCGCCATTCGGAAAATCACGTATGCGTTACGCACAGATACGTTTGGCCTTTATAATATAGATTACTAAAGGAATTTTAACTAATTTTTCAAATTTTAGGCAATATTTAGTCAAATTTTAATAAACAATTGCATTTATGCCAAACCTCCTATAACGAAATTTGTCCAATATATCTCACCTTTTTAGCAATATCACAGCAAACCAGTTACCTGTGTTGTGAAGCAAAATATTTGCAATATCTCTTAAATTTATTAACGTATGCTGAATTTTCTATACAAAAGACGATTTTTTAAAATGGTGTTTTTTTAAATAAAAGTAAAAATTAAAATAATATATGCTTACTTAAAAGAATATTTTGATTCATAACATACCGATAGATGAGCAGAATATTGTCGCAAAATTAGATTTCATTATCTTAAAAACTTTTTTTAAGATATGATGGATCTCGTAAACGTATACAATGAAAAACGCAAATCAAGATTTTTCTACAGTACAAAAATTGTGCATAAAGCTTGCAAGTTTAAAAACCACCATATTTCTAAGTGTGTACATATTTGTTTATATAATAGATATTAGTGTATGAAACTGAAATTATAATGGATTTGTCCTAATCACTGAAAACAGTGATTTGTAGTTAGGCTTTAAAGTAAAATTTATTACATAATTCTGATATCAATGTAGCATTTGTCAATAAAAACAAATTTATTATATCCCAATGCCTTGCAAGAGATTTTAATAAACAAATAACTTTTTTACATTTTTTTTTTCCAAAAAGAATAAAGAAGAAAAAGTATTAATTTATATCCGAGTTGTATAAAAAAATTTTTAAGTTGAAAAGTTTATTTTCTTTTATTAATTTTATTAATTTTTATTAATTTTATTTTATGATATTCATTTTTAGGTGCGTTCGTAATTATGTAAATACGTAGCACCTATTGTTGTCGCTCAGTCCGTCCGTCTGTCTGTCTGTCCGTCTGCCTGTCCGTCTGTCTGTCTGTCTGTCTGTCCGTCTGTCTGTCCGTCCGCATATAACAACGCAAAAACTACCCAACCGAATCGTTTGAAATTTAAAATACATAATTATTACATAATTTTGTCGAGTCATTTCAAATTTTATGAAAATCGGATGCATAGATCAATTACAGGGGCAATCAAAAGGATTCCCTTGCATTACGGTCAATGGGGGAAAAAGTTTCAAATGCATTTTAATCTTTTGAAATTTAAAATACATAGTTATTACATAATTTTGTCGAGTTATTTCAAATTTTATGAAAATCGGATGCATAGATCAATTACAGGGACAATCAAAAGTATTCCGTTACATTACGGTCAATGGGGAAAAATGTTTCAAATGCATTTTATACGTTTGAAATTTAAAATACATAGTTATTATATAATTTTGTCGAGTTATTTCAAATTATATGAAAATCGGATTCATAGATCAATTACAGGGACAATCAAAAGTATTCCGTTACATTACGGTCAATGGGGGAAAATGTTTCAAATGCATTTTAATGGTGTTGCTCTCATTCGAACTTAATAAAATTTATATGCAACTATAAATTACATATTATAATATACATTTTACATAATTTGTGATGCAAAGAACATTTGTTATTGATTTACAAGGCCACACAAAAGTATTCCATTACATAATGGTATAGGGAGAACATTGCTTGATAAGCGTTTTAATTGTAATTCACTATTTACAATTTTATGAGATTGAGATATAAGAGTAATATTTTTAAAACTCCGTTATCGTACGAACGCACCTCGTTTGCTACGCTTCACGTGCAATTTCCAACTTGTTTTATTTATTTTCTGTGTAATGGGTCGATTTATACAGAAGCGTTTGATTATTACAGAGGTGTTACGGTATATTACCGATTTTGTTGACGCAAGGGCGAGTTATTTTTACTATGAAAAAGTATTATTCCCTTTATTTCAGGATGAGCGTCAAGTACACATGAAGCATACAGTACTCAGAATTCTGCATTGTTTTAACCTGCTAGTTGGTAGGGTTCCGTACTTAAAAATTTAAAACAGATCAATTATAAGATCCCTCCTATGTCAGTCTGTCTGTCTATCACAATCATCTTATTTGTAAACTATAGAACGTGGAAAATTCAAATTGGGAGAAATGATAAAGACATAACATATAGATCGACATAATCTATAGGTTATTAAACATTCGCAAATTTATATAGGAAAATGTACAAGGTTTAATATCAACAACAAGGTTACGTCAAGGTGTATAAGGTTATGTCATTAAAGTTTAAAAATGTGTCATGTGAAAGCTGCAGTAACGCTGGACTCAAAAATGCATTTCTTTTAATTATAAACATTGCATTTTCAAAAATTTCGTCAAAAATGTACTGCAAAAATACGTTTTCCCTCATTTATATCCGAATGTATTGAAAATACAATAAGAAAAATTAGAGGTATTTCAACGTAAAGTTGAACCCTTATAGAAAAATTATATTTCACATAGGAAAAAAGCGTATTTTTCTGTTTGACAGAAATTTTTATTTGCGGGTATTCAGCAAAGGTTTAGAGGAACGCTGGAGCTACCTATCGTACCAGAAGTGTAAAGCACTGCTGATGACGATTTCTGAAAAAAAAAATCATCGATAATTAGCCAAGATTAACATTAAAGACACGGGAATACTTGGATATACATAATAACACGGGAGGTGCCTCTATATACCATTCTTTTAAAGCTTATATAACATATATTAATGATATATTTTTGTAATGCAACGACTAGTAACAGTGTTAAACTAATAAACGTCAAATTGTTCAAAATAAACTAGTTAAATTAGAAATAGTCGCATAAATATTATGGACTCGTGACCGATTTTCACTCAGTGAATCTTTCAATACACCACCCGTGTCTTTAAAAGTTAATTTAAAAAAATCTGTTTTAACGTGGTGTAGCAAATTAAAAATTTCATATTGAAGTGGCCTTGTTACAATGCCTACTTAAAACATCGCACAAGTGTTTTGTTTTACCTATTCTGTAAAAAGAAGTACGTTAAATTTAGTTTTATGAAATGGCAAAAGAAGTTTAAATTTGCATATACTTTTAATGTCACTATTGAATTAAGTTAATTAAAAAAGTAAACAGATTAGAATAAAGGTAAAAAGAGAGTTTTACGGTATAGCAATATTTGATATTATTCAGGCTTCATATGTTTTTATAATTTTCTAGTTTATAGAGCTATACTCAATTCTATGTTATATAGTTTATTACAGATAATAATTTATATATTTATTATACAATACAGCTCAGAGAGTTTTCTGAGCGGGAGAAATACTCGCACATCACTGTCTATTAAAATTTAATTTTATTTGATTGGCAAGGCTGTAGGAGAGAATATGCGATGTTATACGCCATTAAACTTGTGGAATTTTAAAAGAGCGTCGTATACTCTTTGTTTCTCAAGAAAGCTTATAGTATACACTCTCTACTATATACCCTATGCCTTAACCCGTTCGCGACGGCGCGCGCATTTCGAAGTGCGTATCTGAGGACGGAGCGGGGAAATTCGATTTCATCTTCAGGGCCGAAGGATTTTACGCAGCTAAGCCTAACTCATGTAATGTGTTCTTTAAAAAATTGTAAAAAATTCATTTTTCCATGTAACCTTCTGGAATTTACATGCATGGAGTAGGTTGTTACTATGTGTATTCACACAAAAAATGAGTTATTTTCTACGATATTTTTATATAAAAATGACCTTTTTAAATATATGTAATAAACATTTTAACAAATTTTAACAAATTATTTAGCACTCAAAACAGTACAGTATGATCACAGATCACTTATGTAAATTGAATATAGCATCAAACGAAATATTTTCCTAATTTTAAAAATATTTTTGTACAATCAAAAATATTTTTGTACAATGTGAGTACAATCGGGGCCGGCACGTATACTGGTCGCTCGTCCCCAAGGGGTTAAGCGTATACCCTTTGCTTAGACCTTAAGTACTCTGTTATTTTTAGGCCTACACTCCTGTAAATCAGTCCAGTTTCCCAATTCAATTAGCAAAAGATTCTGTTTAGAAAAACCGGTGATAAAAGATTAAAAGTTCAGTAAAAATATGTTTTAATAAGGGGGTTAATAGCGACTGATTTTAATATAAATGTGTCACTCTTTGTTCCAGAATTTTAATTGTTAAGCGATGTGATGGAAATTATCAAATAACTACTTTAAAGCAGATGAACCGGTTTATCATTTGAAATCGCTCTATCGAAAGATGAACAAGAGACAAGTATAATTCATAGGGGGATGTTTTGTATTACTTTTTTTTACAGGACTGTTCTGATTATACTTACCTACTCAAAAGTTTCTTGTGATAGTACACAAGTTTTAAATGAAACAATATTTGGTAGTGTTTGCAGTTCACCTGGAAATTACATGTTAAACTATAAAAATTCAAAGAAGATGCAGTCTGGGAGACAAGTAACATCAATTAACGGTTAAAGAAATTGTTGAAAAAAAATTATAAAAGAAAAACTCTGTAGAACGATGAAGAGAAGTTAGATATGATAAAGTGACTCAGCTATGTATCGCGTATTGTAAGATTAAGTAATTGCAAATTATTTTTTTGCGCCAGTTTATACTAAAATAAAACTGTTTCTTTTATTTAAAAAAAAAAAATTGCGTGTGTTTTGCTCAAATGGTTAAATGAATAGACTTACCCTAAAACTGGAGCCTCATAAACTTGATAACTATAGTACGTCGTACCATTATATTCAAATGAAGTTACTCCTGTATATTGTACGTTATATATGATCGGAATTAATACAAAAGTCTCTGGATGTTGTTCATAAGGTTCATCTCCAAATCCTTGATATCTATATAAAACATATGAAAGTGCTGTTCAGAATTACACATTTTAACACGATTTAAACCGGAACAATCTAATAAAGCAAATCAAATTCTGATAATTGAAATGAGAATCGTTTGTTTGAAAATCAGCCAAAAAGACAAAAATTCAAAAATAACTTAGCAGTGGCTTTCTTATATATATATATGTGTGTGTGTAGAGCAGGCCCGTAACCAGACGGGGGGCAGGTGGGGCTGAGCCCCCCCCTAGCGTCCTCTAGAGCCCCCTCTAACGATTTCTTTACTTTCTACCTTTTTTAACAAAATCCATATTTAACTTTTCTCAATAAATAAATAAATAAAAGTAAGAAATTTTTTTTAGATCTTTTAACTGCCTTGAATAAAATGGGAATACGCCAAAAATTTTGTATTCGGAACATTATTAGATTAGTTGTTTTCTGTTATCTTGCTAGTGGTATAATGCATTTCTCGAAACACATTTTAAAGGAACATTTCTTTTTCCTGAAAAAAAAAAAAAAAAAAAGTCCAGATGCACTAACATGTCACCACATGTGTTAGTACATCGTTATATTTTCAAATCAACGATCTTACGCAGGATGAATGAAAATGGACACACGGTGTTCAAGTTGACCGATAATTAGTCAAGCGATGTTCAAAATCTTGACTAAGACACAGTCATTAAAAACCCATGTTTCTAAATTTTAATGGTTTGCTTGTTGACAATACGTATTTATCAGTAGATTTAGTTAACGATGAAATATCACTAGGAAACTAGAATATTTGAAAATTAAAAAGATGAGAAATGTCAATTCATACACGTGGAATAAAAAAAAGCCAGTAATTGTTTCATGTTATGGGTTACAAGGATATACATTAGAAAAAAAATGTTTATTTTATTTTATTTTTAGTTATTTTTTTTATTTCATTTTTGTTTGTGTGTTAAATGAAAACATTTTTTTTTAAATTTGTCATATATCAATCAAAAAATTAAGCAAAAAAAAAAAAAAAAAAAAAAACCATGAATAAGGTTAAGTTTATTTTAAGATTACGGCAAAAATATCTGCAATTATTAATTAAGTTTCATTAAGTATATAATTTCTACCATAACATACGCAAAAAAACCTGTTAATTTTTAACTAAAAAATAAACTTTTTTTTTTATCAAAAAGAAAACAGATTTCAAAAACTATTGCAAAGTATTTTTTTTCATAATGTACTGCTCAAAACAATTAAAGGATATTTGAAGTTTTATATAAAATAAAGATATAAACGAATTTTTTTTTGCCGAAAATAGAAGAAGAGAATCCCAAATGCAAATTTTTCTGGTTTTCAAATTGTGGAGTGTGCAAATTTTGAGTTCGACGTCAAAAACGTCGCTTCAGCGGCAGCGAATGAAGTTTGACTTTCAACTGGATAAAAGAGAATGAAGACAAGGATGATCGGCATTCAGTGATTGCTTTGTTTCGATAAGTACGATGTCTCAGCGAAGTCATTTGACAGATTCAGAAGCTTGGAGAATTGTTGGTAGGTTAGAAGGGAGGCAAACTCAAGCCGAAGTAGCTCAAGCCAGTGGAGTGTCACAAAGTGTCATTTCCAGGATCTGGAACTGTTTTTTGGAGAGTGGATGTGCAGGCCGAAGACCAGGGCAAGGTCGTAGACGGGCAACAACGCCCAATGAAGATCGGTATTTAGTGTTAACAGCTCGGAGACACCGAAACATGAACGCTACTCTTCTCTAACAACACCTTCGCTCGGCTACAGGCACCACGGTTTCAACTCAGACTGTCCGAAACCGGCTCCATGCTGTAGGTCTGTATGCTCGCCGACCGATGGTATGTGTTAGATTAACATCAAGGCATCGTTGCGACCGCAGGGAATGGGCAACCGAGCATGTCAACTGGTGGAGAAATGAATGGAGCAATATTCTGTTTTCTGACGAGTCACGTTTTTCTGTGAATCTGGATAATAGGCGTATTTTCATCTGGAGGGACCGTGGCAGTAGGAATAATCCTGCGTTCATGCACGAAAGTGTCAGATTTGGCGGTGGAGGAGTGTTGGTGTATGGTGGCATCTCCATTGACGGGCGCACTGACCTCTACATCATTCGAGATGGAGCTCTGACTGGTCGCCGATATAGGGATGAGATCCTCAGACCTATTGTAGTCCCTTACGCTGCAGCAATCGGAGATAACGTCATTTTAATGGACGATAACTGCAGGCCACATCGTGCAAACCTGGTGGAGGATTTCCTTTTCGAGGAAGGAATCGTTCGAATGGAATGGCCAGCGTGTTCTCCTGACATGAATCCAATCGAGCATGTTTGGGACGCTCTAGGAAGACGAGTTTCTGGCCGCCAACAACCCCCACAAACTCTCCAAGAACTGGAAAGAGCTCTTCTGGAAGAGTGGGGCAGAATACCCCAACTCGTCATTAATAGGCTCATTGAGTCCATGCCTCAAAGGTGTTCAACGTTGCTGGCCGCCCGTGGAAACCATACCCCCTACTGAAAATGATTTTCTTTGAAGAAAACACCTTTTCTTATTCTTTTTTTCTCATATGCACAAATTGTGTTTTTTTCCTTTTGTACACAAATGCGCAATAAAATGCATTTTTTTCTGCCAAACACGTGTAATTTATTCTCATATAACCTACTATGTCTGTCGACCATGTATCAATCAGCTAAAAAGTTTCCCAGATACAAAATCCACCTAAAACTGCAATATCCTTTAATTGTTTTGAGCAGTGTAATTAATATGACATTAAATTAAGAGCACTGTATTTACCATGTGTATTATTAATATTTAAGTACATTAATTTGATTTTTTGGAGTCCGTGCCAATATAACCAAGATCTAAAACAATTGTCCTTTAAAAATTGTAATAAAATTCAGCAACATCCCCCCCCCCCCCACATTGCAAAAATAAATAATTTTAAATCAATCAACTCTAACTTAGAATCCCATATTTTAAAATCTATGCGTTTGGTTGCCCCCCCCCCCCCACTAGTACAAATGCATAATGGCCATAATGGCCAGTACAAATGCATCATTTTATACTAACCATAGTTATAGTTGCTAATGTTACTTAAAAATATATACATTTAAACACGTGAGATAAAATGTTGCAAAAATGGTAAGATTAAAATTTTAAAAAAATTCATAAATAATTGTATATGTATCTATTGGATACTTATATTGAACTTGGCTGGACTTGCATAGACACCAAAAAGTCAAATTAATGTGCACAAAAATAAATATAATAATACGCATGGTAAATATGCATTCTTTTAATTTAATTTCTTATTAAATATATTGTGTAAAAATAATATTTTAAACCTTGCAGTAGTTTTTCAAAAAGGTTTTATTTTTGATTTAAAAAAAAGTATTTTTTTCCGATGATCATGAAGTATTTTGCATTTATTAATTTCCTTATAGAAAAATTCCGTTATAGCGAGGTTTTACACTCTAGACACTATAGGCAGGTCCATTTTATCAGTTTTTGCTATATTTAGTGTACTTAAGATATGGATTGTTAAAAAATGTTAGCCCCCAGAAAATTTTCAGAGCCCCCTCTGGCATGTCTTGCTGGTTACGGCCCTGGTGTAGAGAGAGAGAGAGAGAGAGAGAGAAAGGCTTTATGTGTAGTTCAAAATTACAATGCTGGCCAAAAAATGGGAACTTTTTTTTAAAAATATACACATTCGTGCATTTTTATTCATTTTAAGATATTTTTTTTATTGCATAAAATTTTTACATTAATGCATTGAATGACAATATTTTGGGCGAAGGCAAATGCACTGCCTTTCACTATACACCGTCCCCTGAATATTATGCCTCAGCACTAGCATAGAAATGGCGAGTTCCGGAAGAGATTTTTTTTCGTAAGTCTTTTTTAAATTTCTTTTTTAAATTTAGTAACCAGTATTTTATAAATATTTTTTTAATTAATTAATCTAAGAAAAAAGTTAAAAAAAAACTGTAAAAAGAAAATTTGTGCCAATATTTAAAGGACCATATACATACTGAAAAAGTCCGCCTTTGGCAGCCACCACACCTAGAACAAGAATTGAATGAAACTACAAAATATGTTTTGCTCAGTACATTTTGGTTGTTTTAAGCGAATCTTTTAGTTAAAGAAAAAAATCAGCATTGTTGCTCAGACAAAAAAATATTGTTAACACTTTTACAAAATTTTAACAAAATGTCATCAAATTTGTTTGTCTTACTAAAGTCTTGTATTTTCAATTTGTAATCCCAACTAAATTTTTTTTTTCGCATGCAGTAGCTATAACTCTGTCACGTAATTTTGTTCAATTGTCTTAAAATAGCTATAAAGGATTAACATAATTTTTGGATAATAAAACTTTTCAAATTGAGACGGATTAATGACGTTATTATTACGTTATGCATTTTGGATGAAAATTGTGGACGAAAAATACCATTAAAAATAATAATAACAATGAACAATATTTTTTTTGTTTATTCATTCAAAATTTTCATTGCCCCTTATTTAAATGAGAAGTGTTGCATGAACAAACAAATTTTGTGAATTCAACAAACATTTTTTTCTGGATGCATGTTGTGTTGAAGCCTTGACCAGGTATTCTGAGAAGGGGGACGATAGACTTCGTCATTCACTACATAAACTCAAAAATGTCTTTCCTTAACGAAAAGTATTTTAAAGTGAACAAAAAAAAAAAAAAAAAAAAAAAAAAAAAAAAAAAACGCTGTTAAAAAAAAAATTAAATTCACAGATACATTATTCTTGAATTTTAAGGAAAAAGCCCCTTTTTACGTTAAAAGGTCGTTTTCAGTTAAAAATTGGAAATTTACATCATATTTCTTGAAAAAAAATACCCGAAATGGTAAGGGATGGAACACAACGGAGATTCTCCGTTTTCTTCCGCAAATTTATATTGAGTGTTTGTAAAATTGACATGTTGCTGCACTGATAGGAAAAACTCAACGAGAGAACTTTGGCTCTTTTGTGAGATTTTCACTAAGCTCCAGGTTTCACTGCAATATAAGCATTGTTTAAAATAATTTAATTCTATAGATTTAATGAATTTTCAATGCATTTTCGAATTATTAATACTCTCAAGGATTACATTCAAATTTGTAGTTAAGTTTATATATATGTGTGACATTTTAAAGTTAGGGGGGCAGAAACAACATCCCCAGGTTTCCCTTTCTCCACACAGAAGTCATGGCCAGTGAGAAAAAAACAAAATAAATAAATGTAGAAGATACAATAAATCACTCCTTGGCTGCTGCATGTTCATTTTATTAAACTGTAGCTATAATAGAGAGAAAAGCTCCTTTTGCAGACGATCTTTTACCGAAACATCCAAAAAATATTCCATTATTTACTACATTCAGCCGTACTCATTGAAGAGAGCACCCAAGAAATCTTTCTTCTTCCCACCTCTCGAGGCTTCCTATTTTTAAATCTCAAAAGAAAATTCTAGAATATTCTTTAGTCTCAAACCATCATTCTTTTATGCAAACATAACTCATACCCAGAGTCGAGATTAATATTTGACAGACAACAATTTTATTTAAAAAAAATATATATTATTTAACCAATTTATAATCGACTCAGAATTTTAAATAATTTAGGCAGACGATTTTATAGACGATTAATTTTAACCCTTAAGCGGTAACCATGGGTCACTAATGCCTCGGTCAAATTTTCTTTCCTTGCTAGCTTAGAGGAGAGAGTGGTGAGCGGGACTAAACTACCCTGAAAAAAATAGTATACTAGTAGGCTGTTAGCTCCCGAAACGCCGATGTTTTAGTGCGTTCACAGCCGACGTAAAAGCCAGTCAAAATTTCGAAAAGGCACGAGTGACCCAGGGTTACCATTTACGTTGACGAAAAGTGTAAGGTAAGAAAAGATTTGTTTGGTTAGGAATTGATGATTTTTCATAAAAAAAAAAGAAAGCGATGTGCATTTTGTGACACAAAGAAGGACAAAAGAACCTTTATTTGCTGCAGCAAGTGTCACAGACCTGTGTGCGAGGAACACAGACATCAAATCTGTTTCGATTGTTTATAAATGATGATATCAGAGTTGCTGTAATTTTTCATTATTATATTTTTTGTTTAATTAAATAAAGTTTGATAATTAACATCATTTTCTTAAATAAAATTGATTAAAAACTAATAAAATTTCTATTTCATTGTAAATTGTACCTATTTATAAGTTAAAAAAACGTCATTTTTATGCTCAAAACTTAAGCATTTTTTAAATTTATACCGGCTATTTTTATTTTTTTTATGAAAGTACCATTCTTGATCTTCAATTTCCCGTTTGAAACAGCAAAAAATGTCAATTCTATCCAAAGTTATGATTTTTTAAAGAAAATGTGCATTTTTCACATTTTTATTTGTTTATTTAAACATATAGTTTAAACAAATTAATAAATCAGCAATATTGTGACTGATTCTTGTTCAAGGGTAGTTGATGTAATATCATGAATTTTTTTAGAATTTTTAAAGCACTTTAAACCACTCTTTACGGCGCTAAGCACGAGTGACCCATGATTACCATTTAAAGGTGCCGAAAAACACGTTACCGTTTAAGGGTTAAGAGAAAAAGAAAAGAAATGAATTTATTGATATGCACAATATCAAATGTAGACTAAAGGAAAATAAATAAATAGAAAAAATAAAATAATGACATTTTTTGAAAGGTATGGTTTTGGAATAAATTTAATAAGACTTTCTTAAAAAGGGTTGATAAAAACATTGAAAAAATGAGTTTTATTTGGAATATTAATAAATAAAGTTTAAATAAGAATATTTTTAATTTAGAGCCATCTTTATAAATTCACGCATACTGGAAAAAATGTTTTTTAAGGCGAATTAAGAATTTATATCATTTCCATAAAGATTAACAGATTAGATCTTGGAACAAGATTTTAATTTAATACGTTGAATAAGTACGGAATATTATTATAAGAAAATTAAGATAGTATAAAGGGTAGTTTTATGGAAAAAAAAATTAAAATTTGTAATATATATAGTGAAAAAATCATATTTCTGAGCATTTAAAATGAAATGCAGGGAAAACAACATTACAATTTTACCCATTTGCAAGACGCTCAGGGGGTAAACAACATTATAATACCAACTTTATAACATAAAGTTACCGCTTCGTTAAATGAAGTTTTCTTTCCCAAAACGGAAAATCTACTAATGTAACGGAAAAAGTCCGGCAACTTTGCTGTCAGCAATTTTACTTATTTATTTCACGAATTTATTTTTAACAGTGTAGGTAAATATGCATGTTTTTTAATTCTATATTGTTTGGACAGTACAATATACTAAATTAAAATTCTGTATATAATCGTTTACAAATTTTAGAAATATTCATTGTGTGAGGAAATTTTGGCAAGTGGAATTAAATGCCTAAATTTGGATTTTGCTATTATAAAATACTTTATTTTAGAAAATGCTCTATTATTTCTAATTATCTTTCACTGAGTTATATTATTATATGATACTCACATATAATATTATAGTATTATAATATTTATGCTTATATACAGGTGTATATTTGGTTAAAATTATGTTATATTATTGTGTGGATATTATTATATGTTCCAAACATGTCGTATTCAATTAATTAATCTTTCCTGGCATGTCAAAATTTCAGAAATATCCCCAAGTATGAGAACTCTCCGCCCCAGTTAATTGATTTCCATTACCTTATTTCCATAATATATTTTACATATTAAATCTCAGAAATTGGGTCTTCAAATAAGGCGAGAAATATCATTAAAATTTAGTGATAGCCAACATTCATTTAGAACAAAGAATTCTCATCTAAATATTGCTAACATTTGAATTTATTTATACATTGAATAATTCAGTTTTGTATAATCTATTCTTTTTTACATTTTCCTTTTCCTAAATTTTACTGGTTTACACAGTGACATATTTTCCCAGTCTGAATTAATAGGGTGTGATTTTTTTTCGCATTTTCTCATGTCACCAGCATGAAGCCTCAAATCTTCCCCAATCGGTTGCTGTTTTTGTTGTTATAGAAGTGATTTGTACTTTGATTAGTTTGTGCCAAATTTCGATATGAACTTCATTCAAACTATATGTTTCAACAGGAGCTCCAAATATTGGCAAAGATATCACCATGTTGGCAGCTATTGAGCACCAAAATTTGGTTCAAACTAGGGCAAAATATTTAACAGTGTGATACTTTCTGTAAATATTAACATATATTTTAACAAAAACTAGCAACAGTTATTGTGCAAAGAGGAATTTATCATTTTACAATGCGAGCCCTTGTTATCGTAGGGGTAAATCAGGATTTTGCTCATGGGCCCCGATCTTTAAAGAGTTTCCAAATACATGCATTGAATTACAAAATATTTATTTTACTTTTCCAATTCCAACTTTTTCATATTTTGAAGTAACAAATTCTTTTTAAAGTAGTATAATGAATTGCTACATTTATCTAAAAGATTTTTTTTTGTAATAAGTAAAAAAATATGTATACTTTTATCATTTAAGGTATTTAGTTTAGATTTGTCAGTGCTAAGAATTTTCTTTTATTTATATCCAATGCGCAAAGTTATGTTTATGCTTAACACATACACATATCACTGACCATCAATTCTATCTGAATAAATTGCAATAACTCGAAAAGAGCCCACTAATTTATATTTGCCCAGAGCCCCAATTAATCATAATTAGGGCCTGCTACAATGATGATCTAATCTAAATAATGAGCAGGAGTATACATTGCAGTACAAATATGTGGTACTTTTTAATCTGAATGTGAAAATTTTTAAATATTTGTTTTATTATAAATAGTACACATCTTTTAAATATATAACAATAGTAGCTAATGGTATTTTCCTTACCAATCGTATTATAAGTACAATTACTATACTTTACTATACGAACTTGTTTTGTTTGCGTTTTGTTGTCAGTCGCCTAACAGGTGGCATTGCTATGTTGATTTTTTTTGCTCATGCTCAGTTCATATTTGCAATTGTGCGTTATCTAAGTGTATTTTCAATATGATTTCTTCTTTTGTAGTAATCTCATAGTACTTTATAAGAAATTCCATTAGAAAGTGCAATGTTATTACCTCAAAAGATTATATAAAAAATTCAAATCATAGTTTATAATTAATATATATGTTATTATATCTGTGATATTTTACGATTTTAAATTACGGGTAAAACTGCAAATGGCAGCACAAACAAACCATTTCCATGGAATTTAAAAAAAGCTGATATGCTATTCTGTTGATGTTTGCGATTCATTTGTAATATGTTCGTTGTATGTATTAAAGGTTTATAGCTTATGCGTATTGTGTTACCTCTATTTAATAAGTGTAATGATTATTATTTATTTAAGTATTTAATCTAAACACACAATAATATATTTTTAAAAACATATAAAATTAATTTAAATCAATTCATTTATAAGTGACACGTTCGCATTAGTTGTTGATAATTTATATTGATTTATAATGCTTATATATATATATGTATATAAACTTCACACAAATTTCCTTCTTAAGAGATATATGCATAATAAAACACAAAAATTTAGAAAAATCATTTGTTTAGCTTAGTTAATGTTAATTACCAAAACGTACGTGACAAAATATTATTACATATATTTCTGACAAATTACTCACTGTTGATTTGGAGGTATCTCATAATTGGGATAAAAATTCCAATTAGCCATCACAAAGGTTAAATTTCAATGACTTAATCGGAAAAAGGATCTTATAATTAAGTAAATACAAACGTATAAGGTTTTAACAGATTTTTTTAATACGATCGCAGAAACACAACGAACTTTATCAGTTGAGTTTCGAATAAACAGTAAAAGGAAGAGTGTTTCTTTATTATTAATTACAACAATGTCTCAAATGCAACAATGACATATTATTTAAAACAATACAAATGTGTATGTTATTAATTACAACAATTTCTCAAAAACAACAATGATTCATTACGTAAAAGAATAAACAAGCAAATGTGAAACAACCCTAATAGCATGCATGGTCACAGTGACGTCACTGTGAGTCACTTTGGTCACATCACATATGTGATCAAAATGCCACCACTCAGTGATGTCACATTGTGACTGAGATGTGACTTTCTTAAAAATCTTTAGAAATTTATAAATATCCTTTAAAACATATTATTTACTTTAAAAAACATGTTTCTCGCAATTTAAGTATCGTTGCTTTTATCACAGTTTCGTCACAATGTTAATGTCAAATTAGTCACAAATGACACATCTTTCATAAATTTGTCACATTGTGAGCTCTTTGTGAAACGGGAACCTTTCCAGTAAGGCATGGTGACGTCACTGCGACGTCCTTGTGAATTCACATTATGACTTTGTGACCACCGATCGTCGATGTGACGTCACGTGACGTCGATGTGAAGTCACAGTGACTGAAATGGAAGTCGTTATGGCCGTTTTAGAGCTCTTTTGTGACCACTTCACAAAGTGGTCACAATGTGACAAATTTGTGAAAAATGTGACTACTTTAACATGCGACTGTGAAAAAAGTGACGATATTTAACTTGCAAGAAACATGTTTTTTAAAGTAAATAACATGTTTTGAAGAATTTTTGTAATTTTCTAAGGATTTTTTAAAAAGTCACATCTCAGTCACAATGTGACGTCACTGAGTGGTGGCATTTTGGTCACAAATGTGATGTGACCAAAGTGACTCACAGTGACGTCATTGTGAGTATGCATGCTATGAGGGTTATGTAACAATGGAGTATTTTGGTACAAATGGAGTTAGTACAAACGTAAAATATGGACGTATTTAAACGTAGTAAAATGGAGTTAGTATGCACTTAGTAAAAACTAAGTGTAATTATTACAAAACTGAATTCTTTAAGTCTAAAAATTTTCTAGAGTTTATATTATTAAGCAGAAATATGTAAATTATTAATTCTGATGTCATATTTATGCTGACATGTGAATATCATTGTATATAGGTTAAACGCAACAATAAGCTAAAAAATACGCCAACTGACTATAGAGTCTGTAATGGAAATTTTCCGGATTATATATACATACACCCATACTTAAATATATACATCCACACGTCCTTGTGTGTTACATACGCCGTTGTGTGCGACATGTACGTCCTTGTGTGTTAATTTAAAACAAACTGACCTGTTAGGAAAATTCTACATATAATGTAATGCAATAGTATAATTTATTATTATAATTCTAATATATAAATTCCAAATATATAAATACCAATTTTGAAGAGCGTAATTTTTTAGGTGTTTCATAAAAAAAAAAAGTCAGATGTGACAATCCCAAAATTTTCTTCAATCTGATGTAAGTTTTTACTTCGAAAATCGTTACTACAGTACCAAAATTAAATGAAGATATATGGTCATCGTGAGGGTTCTAACAGCATAAAATTCTGTGCTTGAAATAGGACCATTGCGGATATTGGGAAAAATGCAATAAAAATGCAACTGTAGGGCAATTTATACCAAAACATGGACAGTAATAATAGTTAATAATCTATTTGTATCTGAAGTTTGATGAAAATTCATACATTGGTTCTTAAAATAGAGCAGTTACAGGAATCGAAAAAAAATCATCATAGTAGTGCCACCTGCTGGGTGATTGACACAAAAACGTAAACAAAGCCAGCTTAGATGATGAATTAACTGAAACAAGATGCTAGCGATAGTCCTAACTACCGTGCAAGGCACTCCCGTTACCACGATTTGTCAACATTGGTGATATTTTATTTTCCCAGTATGCTTTGCGTTAGCCAGCTGTTGTTGCCATAGTAAACTGTACATACAACTTATAGAACTGTAAGTTGTATAGTTCGGTGAAATTTCTTTCCATCTTAGTTAGTTGGACAGATTATGATAATTGAAGTGTTACAGATATCTTCATAAAGTTAAAATTTTAGCTGTTTCTTTTTAGGTGCGTTCGTAATTATGTAAATACGTCGCATCTATTGTTGTCGCTCAGTCCGTCCGTCTGTCCGTCTGTCCGTCTGTCCGCATATAACAACGCAAAAACTACCCAACTGAATCGTTTGAAATTTAAAATACATAATTATAACATAACTTTGTCGAGTCATTTCAAATTTTATGAAAATCGGATGGATAGATCAATTACAGGGACAATCAAAAGGATTCCATTACATTACGGTCAATAGGGAAAAAAGTTTCAAATGCATTTTAATCGTTTGAAATTTAAAATATATAATTATTGCGTAATTTTGTTGAGTCATTTCAAATGTTATGAAAATTGGATGAATAGATCAATTACAGGGACAATAAAAAGGATTCCGTTACATTGCGGTCAATGGGAAAAAAATTTCAGATGCATTTTAATCGTTTGAAATTTAAAAATATAATTATTACGTAATTTTGTCGAGTCATTTCAAATGTTATGAAAGTCGGATGCATAAATCATTTACAGGGACAATCAAAAGTATTCCATTACATTACGGTCATTTGAGAAAAAGTTTCAAATGCATTTTAATGATGTTACATTCATTCGAACATAATAGAATTGGCATGAATGTATGAAATATATACTAAAATATGCATTCTGTACAATCTCTGATGCAAAGAATTTTTATTATTATATTACAGGGCCACACAAAAGTATTCCACTTCATAATGCTATACTGGGAAACATTGTTTTGGACGTGTTTTAATTATATTCAACTATTTCACATTTTATGAATAAGATATACGTTGCTGAGGTGTAATAAAAATTACTTCCTGCACATTTACAGAAACGTAAAGATTTCGACTGTTATACTGTATCCGGAGTACGCTCTATTATATCAGCAAGATCTGAATATTTTTAAAACTTCGTTATCGTACGAATGCACCTCATTTGCTACGTTCACGTGCAATTTCCAACTTGTTTAACTAGTTTTCATTACAAAAAGTAAAGTTGTTCACCCCCCCCCCCCCCTCAACTTATCAAGTTTAAAATTGTTAAAAGACATTTAAAGAAATTTTCTGTTCTATCTGTTAAGGTATCAATTTAAATTATGATTTTAATTAATTGATTTTTCTTAAATCAGTTAATTAAAATTTTAAAAATATTAAAATTACATGTTTTAAAAAAAGATGTTTAATAAAACAAATAAATAAAAATATTAAAAAAAATGACAGGTTTAAAAAATTAATTGTTAGAAAATTAATTATAATAAAACTAAACCATAAGAAAGTAAAAATAAACAGAATGAATGATCCGTATTTGCATTTCCCAAGGCATTTCCCACCCAAGTGTGACGTGCGTGTTGCGTCATTTCTCACGTAGTTGTATTTTTTTTACCTGGAGCTGTTTAAGCTCTGATTACGAGAGTAGCTCGCACGGTAGTTAGGACTCCCGCTAGAGTCTATATTTACTGAATATAAAGTTTGAAGGAAAACTGTGCATTGATAGAGTTATTGCGATAATAGTAAAAATGCAACAAAGCAGCGCCACCTGTCGAGTGATTTGCTTCAACGTCATAAATTTATGTCGAGGACTAACTGATTCTGAAGTTAGATGAAAATTTGTACATTAGTTATTGAGAGGGAGCTGTTGCAGAAATTGTAAATAATACATCATATAGCAGCACCACCTTTACAGCGATTTACACAAAAAACTAATTCGCACCAATTTATATCAGGGGCTACCGGAATATAAACTTTTATTAAATTCTGCGCATTATATTTGAGATAGAACTATTCAAAATGTCGTGAAAAATTCAGTATAGCAATGTTACCTGTTAAGCGATTTGTACCAAAATATAAAAAACATCAATTCATGTGAAGGATTAACTGAATATGAGCTTTGATGAAAATTCGTGCTTTAGTTATTGAGATAGCTCTGTTCCTTTAAATGTAAACAGCAACAATTGGTACAGCATAGCAACTCTTCCATCTGTTAAGCGATTTGCATCAAAAACTGATCAGCCTCAATTTATATTAGGGACTGCCTGAATAAAAATTTTTATTTAATTTAGTGTATTAGGTACAGCGCCAACAAAATTTATGTCACATACAGACAGACAGGCAGATAGACAGAAAGACAGAGTCATAGACAGACATCTGGTAAAAACATGTTTTTAGAATCTCTGACCCCTAAAACGAGTAAATCCGTTGATAACCGGAATTCGGTTATTTTCATGAACCCAATACTTTCTATGTTAAAACTGTTGTTAGCTTTCGTTTTTTCAAAACTAAAAACTAAAACAAAATCACTTCACCTTTTTAATTTACGTATAAAAAACATTTCATATTTATTTACTTAGAACAGGTGTCACAAATAAAAAATTAAAAAGTTGAACATGTTTCGGTTCATTCATAAGAACCGTGTTGAGTTCTACAATGAAAAAGAAGGCCGAATGTGAGTTCATCTAATACAATGTATCCAATAATAAAAATCATGTAATAACCCTTCTCGAGTTATCCATCATTTTAAAAAGCGTTATTTCTCTTTAGGAAACTCAAAAAATGATATGTTTTCGAGCTTTAAAGAAAAATTTAAAAATAAAATGTTTATTTTACTGTCATTAATTTTAGGACACTTATATTTTATTGCCTACTTATCACTTTTCTTAAACAGAAATGTTGCTTTTCAGTAAGTTATTGGTATTAGATCTCAAGTAAACATTCCAAGCGTCGTATAATTGTACTTATACGTTCAAGAGTAACAAAACATAAATAATTTTAAAATTACTGTTGATTCTGTTATTTATCATGTTCGTCCTTGAAACATAAACAATTTACTTGATAATAGATAGCACCCAAAATTCTATATGGATGAATTTCGAGAAAATAGATTAATACCATATACACACTCAGAAATAAACTTTCACTTTTGACGATACAGCAATCCTTGGTCTATATTTCGTCATTTTTGACGATCATTTTGTTTCAAAATCACATGGCAGGTAAACCCTCAAATATTTGACAAAACTGTTGTCTCAATCATGGCCAGATTCAATGCACTTTAAAGAAACAGTTGTGGTAAGTTGTTTGTCAAATTGACGCACTACTCTATTTCCACAATTCTTGCGTTTTTAGTAAGTAGATATTTGGTTGTTTATGTCTGCCCTGTAATAATTTATTTTAAAACAGTACTTTTTAGCGCTTTTCAAAAAATATTGAAATATGGAAAGTTGTTGTTTCTCAAATAGTTATTTTTTTAGCTGTTAATATTTTTAGGAATGTTTATTTATTTATTGTTGCTGTTGATATTCGTTATGGTTTAATTCTAAAAGAACTAATTTGTTGTGTTATGCAAAATCATTCAAAAAGAAACTTTGGTCACTTACATTTCAAAATTCTAGGATCTCTTTTCCATCCAAGAAATATATTCTTTTTTCAATTAAATGAAAATGTACATAATTCACCCCTCTCTCTTTTATAAACAATAACGTTAAAATCTTAGCCTTATCTTATAAATTATCATATAGCATATAAAAAACTTACTAATATGCACTTCAAAATTCGTTATTTCCGTGCAACAAATTAACAAGATCATATTTTAATCATTCATTGAGCAAAGAAAATTTCTTTAATAAATTATATTAATTAAGACATAATTATTCGTTAACCATCCTTATAAAAAAAACTTTAAATTTGAGAATTATTGGAATAAGTATGTTAAATCTAACTAAGCCCCGCCCATTGATTAAAGAGAAAATCACGTTCAGGAAATAGGGAAAGGAGACACCGGAAAAAGTATAGAGGATAATTACTATAAATAGCGGCAGAAAAGATGGGGACTAAAAAGCTATTGTAAATGAGTCAATGGCTCTTTCTACGGTATATAATTGTAATGTACATGGATCGAAAGAGCGGCTCAGTTAACGGCCACAGAGTGTCGGATCATTTGGAAAGGAGCGCGACTCAGTGAGCCGCTCAGTGTGCGAGGAATTCTTTCCAGGGTGTCGAGAAAAGGAGCGATGGATTTTAAAATGGAATAACTTGCAAACGGCGAGAGGTATTTAAAAAATTTTTGCAGGAGGGTTATGTATAATACAGAGTTTGGGCCCAGAGAGGGGTTTGGTGACGGTAGATGCGTCATACAATTTAGTTTTTTTTGGGGGTGGGGAGGGGGGAGATTTTTAATATTTCAAAATTTAATTCCAGAAATGTTTCTATGTTCTTTAAATTCTAGATAAGGGCAATAATAGCTCATTCTGCTATTCTCATTTCACTCACTCTTGAAGGTGCAGTAGATGATAAGTAGAATATAATTTACAATTTGTATTATGTTTGGGGGGGGGGGGGGGGATGTTAAAGTATGAAAGTTTTTTTTTTTTTGGGGGGGGGGGGGGGTGTCACCATTGCCCAGGGCGCTACTGTTCTGAAAAGGGAACTTTTTGATTTTTAAGGGCACTTTTTTGATTTTTAAGGGCACTTTTTATACAGTCGAATCTAGAATTTAGCGGTTCAAAAAATCGTGAAAAAAAAAAACAGAAATTTCATCAAAAAATCGAAAACGAACTAAAAATTGAGCAAAAAGGAAAAAAAAAAGCATAAAGGAGCAGATTTTCCTAAATAATCACGAAAAAACGACAAATTTCGAGAAAGATCGCGAAAAAACGGCAAATTTTGTTAAAAGAAAGGCAGGTTTTCCTAAAAAATCACGAAAAAACGACAAATTTCGAGAAAAATCGTGAAAAAACGGCAAATTTTGTTAAAAGATCGCGAAAAAATGGCCGATTTCGTTAAAAGAAAGGCAGGTTTTCCTAAAAAATCACGAAAAAAACGACAAATTTCGAGAAAAATCGTGAAAAAACGGCAAATTTTGTTAAAAGATCGCGAAAAAACGGCCGATTTCGTTAAAAGAAAGGCAGATTTTCCTAAAAAATCACGAAAAAACGACAAGATTCTAGAAAGATCGCGAAAAAACGGCCGATTTTGTTAAATGAAAGGCAGATTTTCCTAAAAAACCGCGAAAAACCGGCAAATTTTGTTAAAAGGTCGCGAAAAAACGCCCGATTTCGTTATAAAATCGCAAAAACAGCAGATTTTGTTAAAAGATCGCGAAAAAACGGCAGATTTTGCTAAAATAAATCATGAAAATGCGACAAATTTCGTGAAAAGATCGCGAAAAAACGACAAATTTTATTAGATCACGAAAAAATGGCAAATTTCTTCAAAAGATAGCGAAAAAACACCAATCTTGTCACGTTTAAACACGAAGAAACGTAAATTCCAAAAAAATTCACTCCTGGCGTTCTTTTTTTGTGCCCTTTTGACGAAATTTGCATTTTTTTCGCCATCTTTTGACGAAATCAGTCGTTTTTTCGGGGTATTTTGACGAATTTTTGGCAAGATTTGCCGTTTTCCTGAATATTTTCACAGAATTTTCCGTTTTATTGCGGGTTTTGGACGAAATGTGCAGATTTTTTTTGCAAATCTTTGTCGAAATCTGCCATTTCGTCGCGATTTTTTAACGAAAGTTTCCGTGATCTTTTTGCGAAATTTGCCGTTTTTCACCACTCGTTTCAAAATGACGTATGCATTACGCACAGATACGTTTGGCCTTTATAATATAGATAGATAGTAAATGAATGCTTATTATTCATGTGCTTTTTAGCTCGCAGGCTTTCATAGCCTGAGAGCTTATGTGCCCGCCCCTTCTGTATGCATGTTCGTTCGTGCGTAACGCGATAAAAATATCCGATCGATTTGAAATTTTGCATATAGGTATATCCTGATTAGTTTTTGGAGTTAATTCGATATGTATAAGAGGGGGCATTGCCCCTCCCCTTAATTGATAGAGAAATGTGTTTTTCATGCAGAATTAAGAGTTTTTGTTCAAAATTTAGATATAGGATCCTTCTGAGGAGGCGATTCCGTGACTGTTAATTGTAACTTGTAATTTAAGAGGAGTTATCCCCTCTTTTATACTTAACCATTAAACTTCCAAAACTATTAGAGATTTGAACGAAATCTGACAATTCTGCTTGAAAAACCCATTTATATAAATTAAGGGAAGGGGCAATTTATACTTATTCGATGAACACCTAATGACAGTCACGGAATCCCCTCTTCAGAATGATCCTATATCTAAATTATGCATGTTTGCTCCCCCCTCCCCAAGGGGAACTTTTTACATTTTTATCCACACCCCTCGTGTTGCATAGTTTTAGAAAGGTTTGAAACTGCCTTTTCCTATTATGCATGGCTTGTGTGTCGCTCCCCCAGGAGAAAAAAATGATTTTTTTTTTCATTCGATAGCTGAGGTTTTGAATCTGAATATTTTTTGCTTTTGTGAGCAGATATTTTATGAGGGTGCTTTCGCTTTCCAAACCGGTTCAGAAAACGAAAGTGTCCTCATACAAAATATCTTTAAACAAAATTTTAAAAAAAAGTAAAATACGGATTAATCTCAACTATTGAATGCAAAAAAAAAAAAAAAAAAATCATTTCAAACTATTGAAATGCAACGGAGATATTTTTATAAATTTCTTCCATAAGATTTGTATTAGCGAGTCTTTTCATCTGACTCAAGTAGCTTCTTAATGTTTGTACAGTTCTCAGGAATTTCTCGAGAAGCTATAAAGCTTATCTTTTTTCTTTTTGTTTGTTTACAATACAAAACACTTGTGAAAAAAAAAAAAAAAAAAAAAAAAAAAAAATTACAAACTAACGTTAAATATTAATACTTATAAAAAAATTTGACTCACAATTCTCATTTTATGACATAATTTTTAATTTAATTTTATTCAGAAATGCCTGACACTGAAAGGCGTTGTCGTTTAGAAATTATATAATCATTTTTTTTTTTCTGGATTTGTAGCAAATGTAATAGATCATTCAAAAAATAGTGTCCATCAATACATATTTCGTTTGCATTTCAATATTTGTAAGTGATTTTTACATTTGATAGCTGAGATCGATCTGAATGCAGGGCGTGTTTTACTTTTGCAATTTTAGTTGTAGATATTTTATGAGGGTGCTTTCACTTTCCAAACCGGTTCCGAAAATGAAAGTGTCTTCATACAAAATATCTGTAAACAAAATGAAAAAAGTAAAATACGGATTGATCTCAACTATTGAATGCAAAAAAAAAAAAAAAAAAAAAAAAAAAAAAAAAAAAAAAAAAATCATTTTGAAATGCAACGGATGTATGTTTATAAATTTCTTCCATAGGATATGGATTAGTGAAAGAGTCTTTTCATCTGACTCAAGTAGCCCCGTTAATGTTTGTACAGTTCTCAGGAATTTCTCGAGAAGCTGTAAAGCTTTTTTTTTTTCTTATCATTTGTTTACAATGCGAAATACTAGTGAAAAAAAAAAGTACAAAATTTGAAACAACAAAAGTTACAAAGTATTATAAATATGTTTTATTCAAATATGTTTTAAATACTTCTTAATTTTCCGAGTGATTTTTCTGTTAATATATCTTCTGCTCATATGTTTTTTTTCTTCTTCTTCTTCTGCAGACGTGACAGAGCTCGAGTCCCCCACCAGGCTTAAATGTTGCCTCTCGTCTTCTAAAGACAGACGGACAGAGAATGAGAGTGCTGTCCGATGGCTTCTTTTTTCTTGGAAACTACACACACCACTGCTGCTCGGTGGACTCTTCATTTATTCATATTTAGTACTACTACTCTAAATACTATGCAAATAAACTGGTGGTGTTATTTAAAAATTATTCTAGGGCAAAGAGATGAGAAAATTATTTAAGAACAAAAACAATGTGACTTGATTTTTTTTCCCCAGTATGTATATAATATGTTGAAATGTATGTGTATCGTATGTTGAAAAAACAGAATAAAATGTCTACTTTTTATATAAATCTTTTATTTTATTGTATTATGGAACATATTGAAATATACAATCAATCAAAAAAAACTTTAAAAAGGCATTTTTTGAGATAGCCTATTAAATTCATTATTAGATTTCATAATTATATATTATACAGATTATAGAATTAAAGTGAATAGTAAAATGAGGCATTAATCCATAATACTCCATAATCCGCACAACATTTGGCCCCGACTTGTGCTGATTACAGAACTTTGAGTGTATGGCGAAACTTCTATGCAGTGTCCGTAAAAAAATAATGAAAATTTCATTATTTGCCGATTTATCGTCCGGTTGACGATGGAATCCAATTTGAAAAAATACTTCTTTATGTGAGATACATTTTAAGGGAAAAAGGAAGTTTCACGCAGAACTTATTTTGGTAAATTTAATTTAAATAACTTTAGTTTTTTTTTTTTTTTTTTTCAGTTTTGGTTTGTTTAGAGTATAATTTTGTTACATCGACCATTATATATATTTATATTCAAATTTAACCCTCGTTATTTGCGATTTAAAACGAAATTCGTAAGTTAAATTAAAATTGTTTCAAATTGAACTTTGTGGATTCGATTTCGTTGCTATGGAAACGTTTGGCTTTTATTTCTGAATATGCTTAAATGTATGAAAATTATTTTTCTCAATATGGATTTTTTTTTTAATATGAAAATATTTTTTCTAGTGATAAATTAAATAAGCACTTCAAGAAACAATATATATATATATATATGTATATATGTAATACAATATACATATGTATACAATAAATAAAACTCATTGTATTAAAATTGTTTGCTTTTGGCGAGGAAGAGTGCTGCTCACCAAATCATGTGACTCATCTTTTCATGCCAAATATTCCAAAGTATTTTATTTTTTTTAGAGATTCTTTACATACAATTTTTTTTGCAGATTCGTTACAAAGAATAGAATGATGAAAGAATATCTTTTAGTCATGTTACACAATTTCAAACCAAAATGTAAATGCTCCTGTTTTTTTTTTTTTTACATAATACAAAGTTTTGTAATCTGTGTTATTTTACGAATGTAAACAAGGAAATAAACAGTTAAAAAATTTACAAATTAGTGATCCAAAAACGATAAAAAAAAAATAAATAAATGAAATTAAAAAAATGAGAAAACAGTGGACTATGTGGTGTGCGGATTATAGAACTTTGACTATCTACTTGTATGTATAAAATAGAAACGGAATTTTCTGGTTTTCCGGCTACTCCTCCGGTTCTACTGGAAGGATTTTGATGAAATTTATACTGTTAGATATTAATTCAGGGAAGGTTTTCGTTCATAGAACTTAATTCTATGTACATTAGTTATAAAGTTATGACAGAAAGTTCTGTTATTTTGTACGAAAGATTTGTCATTTGTTTAATAAAAAGATTAATAATTAAATTTATTATATTTCAAATTATGATGCAAAAACACCAAATGTTCTACATTATCAGTAGACAGGGCATTTCTTTTATTACTGTAAATTTGGCCAGTAGCTGAAAATATACATTCAGAATAAACAGTTGGTTGAAGGTGCACATAAGTTTTTTTTTTTTTTTTTTTTTTTTTTTTTTCCACTTATCATGCAAACAGAGTATCAGTTTTAAACAAGTCTTCTGCTAAGAAATCCTGTATCTCTTTTTGTACCAATTCTTCATGCACAGATCAAAACATAGCCAGAAAAAGATGAACATTTTCTCATCTGGTACGTTTACTACATTAGCATTCTCATGATGGAATTTCAATTTCTAGATCGTCTACACTCATCCATTCTAGAGCTGGCTTTTTAATTCACACATTTATAATTTTCGTTGAAAAAGGTTAGTTTTTTACTGAAATATTTGGTACTACTCTGTTACCCCGTCGATCGATTTCACCAAATTATACAAATCACCAAACTAATAGCCAAATTACAAGTATTGACGTAATTTTTATTTTAAGTAATAAAAAAACAAATAATTAGTAGAATATTAATAAAAATACAAATAAAAATCACTTAATGACGTTCGAAACATGTGTATTGTATTTAATGTCATTGAATGCGACATTCACGATCATCCATTATTGGCATTTGATCTTATAGTTTGGCGATAATGTTTTGGTCGACGGGATAACAGAGTAGTACCAAATATTTAAAATAACATAATTTAATCTGTACACATTTTTTTTTTTCAATCTAAAGAAAATAAGGTACAGACAGTTACTAAATGAATATGACATGTTTTGCGATATTCAATGCATTGTTACCGTAACATTTTTATTTTTGATAGACAGATTTCAATGGTCAGAATAAATTGGAAGGTTAAAGAATGTTTTAATTTTATATTGGTTGATAACTGAACTTGTTATCCTTTTTTTTATTAGTTTTGAAGTGTCAAAAATTGTCTTACAAGTAAATTTCAAATTTAATGGGTTAATTTATTTGTACTATACATGCATGTAGAAACAGCTATAGATATATGTACACAGGTATATTTATATACACCTAAACTCACATTATGTGCACATCAGTGTTTTATTTTCTTATTACACAACTAACTACTCGGTACACCACTAGTTATTTTAAGCTGACATGGTAACCTGGATATTAGTATTAATTTATAAATAGTTTATTTTAAACATAATATAAATATAACGTTTATAACATGTTCATAAAAATTTTAAAATGTTGTTTTTGCGAAAACTGGAAAAATTTGTCAAGAAGCTTAAATGGCATTTTGCCTCCATTTTGGATTTTTTCGTGCAAATCAGAGTAAGATACGGAACTCCCCTTTATTGTTTTGTATTTAAAATGAAAGGCACAGATGTCATATACGCTCAACATTTGCACAATATTTTTCTGAGGATGATTCGGCGATAATTTAGTTTTTAAATAGCAGCTACATATATATTTTTGGGACACATCTCATCGGTGCGATGTTTTTCTGGCGTCCATTTGGCAAAACCTTAGAATACAAATTACCATGCATATATATTTTTTTTAAATTATTTAAAAAAGAAAATAATGATCAATAAAAAAAAGTTTAGTTAATAATGATAGAACAAAACAATTTATATGCTTTTAATATATAAAATAAAAGTAAATAAACAGTTTATCAATAACTAAACAGTAGACGGGTTACTAAGGGGCATAAAATTGTTATTTTGTTGAAATCGCGCCAATATGGTGCGCATATGGCATCTGTGTCTGAGTTTGCAAAAAATTCGTGTAGTTTGGAACAGAAGTTTTTTTTTTTTTTTTTTTTTTTTTTTTGGGATAAATTTTGATATTTTTTAGTTAAAATGAACACCATACCAAAATAGGATTTAAATAAAAATAATAATGTACTTTAATAAAATTCATTTTTATAACATACAGACAATCAAATTGTTAAAGCATAGTCTTTGTGAAAACGTAAAATACAATGTTAAGTAAAACAGAAAGTGAAGCATTTTGATATAAAACAGAGACAGGGTGTCTTCAAAGAAGGATGCAATAGAAAGTACTCTCGGGACCAGAGCAAGTTTGGACCAAATACAATCGTCAGCTTGGAGGCGGTCATCTTCTTCAGGTCACTCCCCTCGGTCACCTAGGAGAAGAAATTAAAAGCATGACCTCAAGAGTAAATTCTTTCACATGACACAATAAAGAAGCAGACACAATAGAGTTCAGGGGGTGAAATTGCACTTTTTTTACCATAGAAAACACGATATCTCAAAATTTCAGGGGGGGGGAGGATTGCCCCGGCTACCCCCCCTTGAATTTAGCATCCAATTAACTCATACATGTTGAACGAATTGTCTGCATAAAAGATATGATTTCCCCCCCCCCCTAAAAAAGGGAAACATTTCACTTAATTTTGATAAAATAATCATCTGACCCCCAAGGCCGTAGCTAGAAGTGAATAATAGGAGGGGCTCAAGAAATTGAAGGAAGGGGGGGGGGGGCTCATATTTTCTCTCTCCCTCTCTGGCGAAGAAAGATAAATTAATGCATATTAACTGTGATTACTATTTTTCTTAGCAAACTGTTACAGTAACTTCATTTCATGCTATTTAAAAAAAAAAAAAAAAAAAAAATAGGATGATGAAAAATTGGAGTGTATAACAAGTGCAATGTGAAACACATTGCGAGCTTACTATGTGCCGATAGGATGAGCAAATGTGTTGAAACACTCACTTTAGCTGCAATTTAGTATTTCTTCAAAACTGTCAAAGGACCTCGAAACTAGATTAGACTATTGAACAGAATTTCATCTGGATTTTCGGAGCATTAATTCATTGAGTGACCTTGGAATCTTTTGCAGAAGAAGCAGGGTTGGAAAAAAAAAAAATCGGATATTTGATTTAAATAAGATTTTTTTATTTTATTTAAATCTGATTTTTTTGATTTTTTTAGAATCCTATAATTTATTACTCTATTTTTATGTTTTTACAATAAATGGAGCAGTTTTTAATAATAAATAACTAAAAAAGAATAAATAATATTTATAAAAAAAAAAAATAAAAGAAATAATTATATAGTTAAGAAAATATTATATTCTAGTTACTAAAAATTAAACATATAGACTTTAATCTAAAATTTTGAAATTGAATTGTGCATACTAAATAAGAAATAAATTTAAATATGTTGTAAATGAATAGAAAATAAGAAAATGATAAAATTAAAAAAACAAATTAAATACAGTAGATTCCCTCAAATCTGCAGCCCTAATATCCGCAACTCTCTAAAATCTCCGCATAATTTACAGATGTAAACAATGAAGTTTTCAGGTCAGGTATAGGGACAAAATTTGACTTTTTTATTTTTATATCAATTCTATATATATTTTAATCTGTAACTTTCATTAATATTACTAAATTCATGGTTTTTCATGAAAAAATAATAAATTTATTTCTGAAAAAATTCAAGGTATTGCTAATATCAGTGGAATAGAGGTTAAATAGGGTCATTCGAGTCAACTGCCTAAATAATAATGGGCAAATATACATTTTTCGTTAAAAAGGTAAATGGTATAAACGGTTTTTAGTTTGGTCACTTCAGTGTAATTAAAAAATATTCAAAAGGTAGAAGCGGTCGAGGGGAGGGGGGGGGGAATAGTGCCCTGGAAAAAGTGCAATTTCCTCCCCAATGCAATGAGATGCAGACCCCTCCCAGAAGATTTGGAATTTCGTTTTTTCGATAGTCAAAAAGGTGCAGTTTCCCTTCTGGAACAGATTAAGACTTTCTTCCGGGAGGGATTTCATTGTAGAGCTCATTTACAGGGCCATACAAAAGAGTTCCATTACATAAAGGTAAGTTGGGGAACGGTGTGCGACATACAGGGTTGTTGCCCAGCCCAAAAAACCCGGGTGGGTTTTTTCAAAATTTCAACTTTAAATTACATATATAATGTATTTATATTACATATATAATGTATTGTAATATATTTCTTAATATCAGTATACAACTCATAAAATTTATAACCATCACCCCCCACCCCAAAGAAAAGAAATGTCCTAGTTATACCATCACAATTTTTAAAATAAATAATTGTTAGTTAATCTCTGTAGCATGTGTAAGAAACACACAAAAAAAAATTTCCCATTAAAAAAATACTTTGATGTGTAATGTGTTCTATTTTATACAATAGAAACTCATAACAAAATACCATATATGCTTAGAATCCTAATTGGATTATGTAGACATGTAGAATTACTTGGCTTATTCTATTATTTAGCAATAACAAAAAAATACTTTATAAATTATTACTGATAATCAATTTATCTAAAAGCAAAGCATAATTTTGATTACTGCCATTTATTTATTTGTAATATTGATATATTTGTAATCAATTAGCTACTTTAAATTTAGTAATAAGTACATTTTTTTTTTCAAGCATTCTAAACCATCTTCCTTAACCTCCCCCAAAACCTCGAAAAACCCTGATAAAACTCGAAAACCCCCAAAAAACCCTGATAAAAACCCCAAAATCCTGAAAAAACCCAGTGGGTTGGGTTTTTTCTGAAAAAACCCGGGTATTTAACAACCCTGGCGACATATTAAACTGTTTCATAATTGCTCACAATCTGACAAGATTGCTCCAACAGGAAAGGAGATAAACAGCTGGGAAAATAAAGTAAAATTTGGAAAAAGTGGAAACAAAAGACTCAGTGTTATACACACGCATACGTACCTCTGAAAAAATTCCAGAGAAGCCTTGTGGCATTCTTGAGGGCGGAATAACAAGAACCGCACCATCTAATGGCTCCTTTTCAACAAATGCATTAGCCAGCTCGAAAGGATTTCCTAGGAAAAAAATCAAAGGGCAAGTGTCAAATAATTATATTAGCGTAAGAACAATCACATTACCACTACACATACGTACACCCTCCCCCAATTGATTATACAGTCAAACCCTGTGATAACGAACTCACGCATATAACAAACAAAAATTCTCGTCAAATCTTTTGAGGGAGAGGGGAATTATATCCCCTCGAACCACCCAGTAAAAAATCAACACTGCTTTTATTGTGGCCTTATTTCTCCAAGATCCTCCATGTAAATTTTGTTTTAAAGCAATAATGCTTCATATTAAACTAAGAAATATACAGTCGAGTCTCCATATAACAAAATTCGTCGTTCCAGTAAAAAATTCATTATATAGAGAAATTCGATGTATAGAGATTGATGTTTAAAATGGTATTTAATGTGTAAATTTTGAAGAAATATTTTCGATCTTTTGAATTAAGAGTTTGAAATGTTTAAAATTAAATATTAACCTAACATTTTATTTCTTAATTATTTAAGCCATTTCAAAAAAAGAGAACGGACATTTATTTGAAAGGTTAATGAAAATCAAATAAGGAAGACTTGCATTGATTAGACGAAGATATCTGTGACTTTTTGTTGTTTTGATTTTAAAATTGTCATGCTCAAAAGAAAAACTAGTTGGATGTGTCAATCCCAAAACTTTCTTCTATCTCATAAGTACATTTTAATATTTAAAAGAAAAACGTGGTGACCCCAAAGTTACCCACTATCGAATTTCTTCGAACATTTGACCTATCCTAATGAGATTCTGGTATCCGAAAAGCCTAAAACGCAAAATTTAATTAATATTCTGATAAAATGAGCTTAGTAGTGCCTCATGTTGGGTAATTTCTACTAAAACCTAATAAGCATCTATTTATGTCAAGACCTAACAGAATCTGAAATTTGATGGAATTTCCTCCATTAGTTCTTGAGATATAGTTATAACAAAAAATTTGCAAAACGTAGCACAGCAACACCATATCTTGGACAATTTATGCCAAAACATAAAAAAGCGTCTAAGTATGTTATGGTGTAAAAGAATCTGAAGTTTGATGAAATTCTGTGCATTAGTTCTTGAGATATAGCTAGTTTAAAAAAAGGTGTAAAATATAGCACAGCAGCACCATCAGTTGAATGATTTATAACAAAATGTAATCATCGTGTAATTATGTTATATGTCATTTTGTAACAAAATCTCAAGTTTGATGAAATTCTGTGCGTTGGTTGTTGAGATATAGCTATCGGAAAAATTGTGCAAAATGCAGCATAGCTGCACCACCTGTTGCAAAGTTAATACCAAAATGTAATCAGCGTCTAATTATGATATATATTCTAGTGTAACAGAATCTAAAATTTGATGAAGTTCTCTGCATTAGTTCTTGAGATATAGCTATCGCAAAAATCGTGCAAAATGTAGCATAGCAGCGCCACCTATAGGGCAGTTCACACAAAAACCTTATCAGCGGCTATGTATTTCAAGGTATCTTGGAATCTGAAGTTTGGTGAAATTCTGTCCATTAGTTCTTGACATATAGCTATCATGAAAATCATGAAAAACGTGGCATAGCAGCCAATTTACACCAAAACTTAATCAGCGTCTATGTATATCAAGAAGTCACAGAATCTGAAGTTTGGTGAAATTCTGTGCATTAGTTTTTAAGATGTAGCAATCTTGAAAATCATGAAAAAAGTAGTATAGCAGCACCACCTGCAGGCTAATTTTCACCAAAAACCAATAGGCACTAATTTATATCAAGGTCTAACTGAATATAAAATTTTATTAAATTTCGAGCATTAGTTCTTGAGATAGAGCGCCCACAAATTTTTTGTCACATACAGACAGACAGACAGACTCACAGACAGACATTTTCTAAAAACAGTCAAAACGTGTTCAGGACCTTCTAAAACGTATAAATCTGCCGAAAACCGGAAGTCGAAAATTTTCATGAATCCAATACTTTCTTCTTGTAAAGATAGAAGAAAGTAAAAAGAGCTCAAATTTTAGCTAGGAATCAAAAATTGTAGTTAACATTTTCCTCCATTTGAAGACTTCTCTTTATGTGCCTCTCATTGATTCCTCTCTTATATGTGTAACAATCAAATTGACTCTGTTTTGAGAAGAATGTGGAAAGGTGGGATGAATTTGGTGGATTTAAAGAACAAGGAGAAAAGTAATATTAAAAAAAACTCAGCACTGAACGATAAATCAGAAATAAGTGATGGAAAATTGATTCCATATGATTTCGAAGCTTTTTTAAAACTGAATAAATTAAGACCAATTTATGATAAAATTCGTTACATGGAGATAATTATTTCGCTATATAGAGATTGTTTTTAAACTAATCATGCGAAAAGGGAACCGTTTCTACTAAAAATTCGTTATATAAAGAAATTCGATGTATGGAGTTTCGTTATAGAGACTCGACTGTATATATATATATATTTATAAATAAAATGTTACTGTACTCAGCTTCCTCCCCCCCCCCTTTTAAACAATTTTCAGCTCTCCCTGGAAAAGATTCCAAGGTCACTCAATGAATTAAGAAGTACACTTACTTCCAGGGAGGGATTTCTGTGTGGAGAAGTTCAAGAAGGGGGAGGGGGGGGGGAGGGAGGTTCTAAATATTTCATGATGGGGGAAACATATAACATTTTATTATCATTTTTATCATTTATTTATTTTTTTTTAAAATGTATATATGCCTGTGGAAGGGGGGGGGGGGGAATTCACCTCAAATCAGAAGGCCCGAGGCAGTTGCCTCGCATGCCCCTATTCACTTAATGAAAACGAAAAATGTCAATTTTTCCGAGGGAAGGTGCCAAGGAGGGGTAGGGGAAATAACCCCTTGGACCATCTACTGAGAAATCAATACTGTGTGTGTGTGTGCGGGGGGGGGGGTGTATTAGAAATGTATGCTTTTCTCATTTAGGTAACACAAATGGCAATACAGATCGTCGATGCAAACATGCAATAAAATTTGATGACATTTTAATAAGAGGATGGGGGGGGGGGGGGATGGTAGCAGATGAAATACAACAAAACATGAGCACAGAATGTGCCAAATTGAGCAAATTTCTTCAAAGAATCACAGAAGAAAAATAGATATTTGAAGTGACATGGGAAAAAATGCCATTTTCGTCAACAAATAACAAAAAAAATACTTTTGCCTAAAAATTAAAAAGCGATTTCCATCAAAGAATTGCAACAAAAAGAACATTTCGGTCACAAGATTACAGCAAAAAAAAAAGACATTTCCGTCAAAGACTTAATTTTTGAGAGAATTATGAAAAAGATTTTTTTTTTTGTTGTTACAAGACTGTGAAAAAATGCACATTCTTTCAAACGAATTTGTAAAATACACGATTTTAATTGAAAAATCTTGTAAAAACACACAAATTTTTGCAAAAGATCGTGTAAAATAAGCAATTTTCCTCGGGGGGAAAAAAAAAAAAAATCTTTACCTATGGCAATACAGATCGATAGGGACAAAAATGACATTTCTGTCAAAGGATTCCAACAAAAAAAACTGACATTTCAGTCAAATGACATGATTTTTTAGAAGGATGAAAAAAAAAGATTCAGATTTCTTCAAAAAATTGTGTAAAATATAAGATTTTGAATATAAAATCATGTAAAATACATGAATTTTGGCAAAAGTTTGCATAAAATACACAAATTTTGTCGAAAGATTGTTGAAAAAATATAATTTTGTCAAACAACTGTGAAAAAGAAGGGAATTCCACTGAAGAAATTAAAAAACCCCATGAATATTGAGAAACAGTCAAAAAAAAAAAAAAAAAAAAAAAAGAGCACATTTTGGCAAAAGATCATAAAAAGTATGGAAGTTTTGTCGAAATTATGGCAAATGATTGTGGAAAACACTTAAATTTTGGTGAAAGATCATGGAAAATATGCACATTTTAACAAAAAAAAAATCATGCGAAAGACCTCGAATTCTCTTGAAGGATTGCGAAAAAAAAAAAAAAAAAAAAAAAAAAAAATGCAAATTCGGTGAAAAGGTGCGAAAAGAAAGTCTGTTAGGCTGTAAAAGTTCAGCTTGTTCTTTACTGTGTCTGTATAACATATCGTAAAAGTTTAGGGAAATTTTTATATGGATTGGGGGAAATGTTGACAGTAAAAACATTTTTTTCACCCCTTATATTATCATGTATATATTAAAACAGTAGGCTACTTTAAGACAGAGTTGTGCAAAATACATCAAAACACCATCTTGATTACAAAATACATTGGTTTTAGAGCTTAAAATACAAAATACTTTTCGAGAGAAAAAAATTCACAATACAAATACGTGTATTTTCAATTTTAAAATTTGCTGGGTGTTTCACTATATAAATAAAAAGTATTTTTTCAAAGCTGATTAAGCTTTTGAAATTCAAAATAAGGAAAATAAGAACAAAAAGTGATGTAATTAAGGAATGACGGGATATTTCTGGAAAGATTTATAGGGTTACTATCAGCGCCGTGCAAGGGGGGGGGGGGATTTAGGGGACGCAAAATTTATAATACTAAGTTCATTTTTTGCCAAGTACAAGAAAAATTTGGAAGGAGGGGGGGGGGCACCAAATTATAAGTTTGCCCTGTGTGCAATTTTTTACTTATTTTATTTTTTAAAGGAACTTAAGTACTATCACCAGAGGCTTTTAGAGAGGTAAAATGTTAATTATAAAAGTTTCGTACATAAGGTTTAGTACAAAAATACTATTCTACGAGGGGGAGGGGCAGAGATTTAGATGCACACACACACAAAAAAAACTTTAATCCTTTAATTTACCTAACATTTAATCTCTTTTTCCAATATGTTAGAAAATAACCTAAGATTTTATAACTGAAACATCGATAATTATTAATCTAATTTTAATTATGAACTACAAATATATATAAAAAATATGTATCTATGCTTATGTATGAAAAAAAGCAAAAACTAAGCATTAGCAAGGGGGGGGGGGGGGGGGGGCAGAGATTTAGGTGCACACACACACAAAAGCAGTATACAACAATACTATGAAGCATTTTAATTATAAGCTACACATATTTAGTAATTTTAACTTGTTTTTATTGATGTTTAATAACTTTAAGTTTAATAAACTTTTTTTAAATTGAAAAATTGGGATATTAATTATGATTCATAATCAGAGTATAATGAAAAATGTTTGTTTTCCGGCCATGTTTATGTAAAAAAAAAAAATTTTTATTTGTATTCCAAAGTTCTCCCCCCAGAATCATGCCCGTCGGCTTAATTGTTCAGAGTTTTCCGTTATTTTCTTCGAACCTCGGATTTCCATGCGTAAACATGGGTTAGGTTCCCTCAGAAAGAATGTTTGAAATTTGTTTAATTCAGTTTTTCGGTACATCCATGTAGCAACAAGCATTCAAAAGAAACGATTCAGTATTTTGTATTAGAGATAGTATTAGTATATCAGTTGTGTTATTTCAATTATTTATTAACGAATACCATGCGGTTTACAAAAGCTCTAATACGTATCATTTTATTTGTATTAGTTATTCTCGAATCGCAAATGATTGGGATTTCATATGGCTTGTTAAATCATCTATTTATTTTATTGTGACAAGAAAAAGAAATAAGAAGTGGATGTATTTTTGATAAAGCAAATGATAACTAAATGATAAATCAAAATGCGATTCATACTTGTGCCAAGCGAAGAATTCAGTTAAAAGAAGTTCAACAGAGAATTGAAATACATAAATAAAATAAAATATTGGAAAATTTCACTGGTATTCCTAAAAATATGCAAGTTACGTAGATTTCATTCAGATAAGAAGAAATTGAAATGTTTCTAATTTTCTTAGAAATGCATAAAATGATTTAGAAATGTTGTTAAGTTTGCATTTTACGATAATTTTTAAGACTTTACAGACATAGAAATGTCATGGAAGAGCAATTAGCACTCGTGTACTGAAAGTTAGTTTAAAATGCCGAATTTATGGAATGTTTTAAAGTTTTTCCTTTCCTTTTCTTTTTTTTTTTATTTACTTTTATTTAAAAATAAAAAACAATTTTCAATCTCATAGTTTCCGAATAAGTGCATTTGCAAATTTCTCGGGATTAAAATGACTTTCACAGATGTTACCTAATTTTGATTTGAGTAGACCTTTTACAGAATCTGAAAAAATTTGCATTTTTGAACAGGGGGGGGGGGAGGGGGGAAGAGAACGTGTTAAATCATATTTTTATAACACATTAAATGCAGAAACAAAAATTAAAAAAATTCAAACCAAACATATTATTCAGAAAATAGAAGAAATTGTAGGGGGGGGAGCTCATATTTTTGGAATGCCGAATTTATAGAATGTTTTGCGCATGGAAATCTGAGGTTCGAAGAAAATAACGACTCTGAACAATCAGGCTGACGGGCATGTTTCTCGGAGGGGGGGGGGGTTATTTATAATAAAATTGATGTATGTCACTGAGGCTTAATATAAGTTATACAAAATGTACGGTACTGTCTTGCATAATATGAAGTACATAGTATTTACAGGGACACACAAAACATTTCAAATAGTACATTCTTTCCAAAGTACTGTACATGTATCCGATATGGCTCATGGATGGATGAAATGCATTTCAATTATGATATGCACGCTTAAGTTTCATTAAATCTGTGCACATTATGCGATGTGTATAAATGCTATGATTGATGTACAGGGCTAAAGATGTAAATTTTCCGGAAAAATATAAGTGTCGGAAAAAAACTGGTTTTTTACCGGTTTTTTCGGAAAAATTGGAAAAATTGATTTTTCATGACTGTTTCTTCCAAATAAATTATATTTTCTTAGAGAATATTAAGTAATAAACATTTTTTCCCATTTATATGCATTAAATGAAAATTATTTTCACTTTATATTGCAAAATAAAAAGAAAGTAGCAAAGCCTGCTTTTAAAAGTTTAGTTTTTTTTTTTTTTTTTTTTTCCCACAGCCTAAGAATTTTTATTAAATGCTATTGTTTGTTATATCATATCTGTGTTGAAATGATTTTTCAGTTACATGTTTAACTACCAGTTGACCTAATGTAAAAACCTGAGCCAATATGTCTGCAGTTTGGAATGAAATAAATTATGCATTCCATTTAAATATAAGGATAGTTTTTAAGTAAATGATACTAGTTTAAAGAAATTATGGCAGTTTTGTCATTATTATGAATATCAGTATTTAAAAATTCCATTGTTTGTTTAAAAAATGTATATTTTTACATTATTACTATTTTTTTCTTAGAATTATAATTTTATTTCCTTTATAAAATATGTTTAGTTTTGGTATAGCTTTCCAATCTCAACTCAAAAAAGTTTTGATTTAGTTTTATTTAAGTTTTGATTTAGTTTAGTTTTCAGGTCTGCAATTAAAAAATAGCGTAGGATTTATTGACTGTTAGATTTTTACTCATTGAAAACAGAATTAAGTTTAAATAAATGTTTTTTTTTTTCTTTTTACCCTGAAATCTGGTATTCTATTCTTGAATAAGAAACCATATTCAATAATGTTTCCACATGGTAATTTTATATTTCTAAGAGTGGAACTCAAAAGTTATGAAAACAGAACACTACAAATAGAAAATGCTCACTATTTGAGGAATTAACAAAAGCAGTTACATACAGAGATAAACTTCTACTGTGCTTTAGAAAACTACAAAAATTCAAAGTTTAATCAAGAGGGAAAGTATAATTTGGAACATAGTTACTTGTAACAAAATATGGGAGTTTTTTTCATCGCAGTTGTACTTTTCTAATGCAAACTGCCCATGTTTTTGCAACATTACTGTACATTATGGAGGTAAAATGGAGGTCAATTTTAGATTCAACACCTTGAAAAAACATTCAATTAATCAGCTATAACGGAATCTTGAAAAATGCAGCTAGTGCCACCTATAGGGGATTTACACAAAAAACTAAACAACATTAATGTATATCAGAAACTGTAGTTTGATTTTTTTTTTTTTTTAATCGTCCTTGAGGTAAAGCTATTGCGATAATCATGAATAATGCAGCATAGCAGCGTCATCTGTTGAGCAATTTAAACCAAAAAGTAATGAGCGCGAAGTTATGTCAAAGATTAACTTAATCTGAAATTTTATAAAAATACATACATTAGTTTGAGACAGAACTATTGTGTAAATTATGAATAATGCAGCATAGCAGCGCCATCGGTTTGGCAATATATACTAATAACTAAACATCTCGAGTTTTTATCAAGGTGTAACTCAATCTAAAGTTTTGTGAAATTATGTGCATCAGTTCTTGAGATAGAGTGCCCATAAAATTTGTCACATACAGACTCACAGAGTGACAGATATTTTCCAAAAATCATCAAAACGTGTTCAGGACCTTCTAAAAGTTTTAAATACACCAAAAACTGGAAGTCAAATTTTTCATGAATTCAATACGTACTTCTTGAAAAGGTAGATTAAAGTAAAAAATGCATACTTCAAACTTTTATGTTGAATTTTTAATTTTATCATTTCCATTAATTGGCATATTATTGCAATAATTTTACACATGAATTAATTTTAAAAAAGAGAAGTTGCATTTAATTACATATCTAGATTTTTTTTATGTAATCAAGTTTTTGTGAAATTGCAAACTTTTTGTATATACTTGTAGAAAATATATTCAGAATTTTTGAATAAGAAATTATTACTATATTTAGGTTCCTATTTAGACATTTTTAATAAGGTTATTTACATACATATATGCAACTTAATAAGATTCAGCTGCTGTATGGCATGAGATTTTTTTTTTCTTCAATTACTGCACTTGCGAAAGATTCAATTTGTTGATTAAACTTTTTCTGAAAAGTCTATTTTCAAGAGAAATTTTGCAAAGGGTCTTGTGTTTCAAACAAGAAAAAAATTTGAAGAATCCTTTCAAGTCTTCTCATACAGATTTCTGCTCAGAGATCCGATTACCCACATTAAAATTTTCATGTGAGACACTCAACATAAAAATTAAAAAAATAAAAAGTATGAGAATGTAGCTATTACAAAATTTTCAATATATTATTTCATAAATGAAATTTCAATTTTTCCAGTTCGGAAAAATTGAAAAATAAGCCTTCGGAAAAAAACCGTTTTTTTTCCCAATTTTTCCGGTTTTTTTCCAAGCATTCCCATCTCTATACAGGGCTACCCAAAAGAGTTTACCAACGTTACTGAATTTACTGAACGTAAATTACTTAAAAGGTGATTCTTAAATAAGTTATGCATTTTTACATTGAACGGCATTCAGTTTTCTGAGAAACGTTTGCAGAATATAAATAAAATGATATACAGGGGCATGCAAAGAACTGTGTACATGGAAGCCTATGAAAGATAATTTCAATTCTTTTAAGACTTTTTTGTTTAAAATAAATTTTAGCTTAATGCTGACGTGCATTAAAGGTACAAGGCAAACTACAGGGCTGAACAAAAGTATTCAAGCATGTCTTCATCTATTAATATAAATTGCGACAAAAGGAAAATATTTAGATCTAATAATCATTTTGGGGTTGTGCAAATATAACGTTATCAATTTAGGGGGGGGGGGGGGGGGTTCCAGCACATGATATTATAAGATATATCTCTAGGGGGAGGAAGTGTTTGCCTTTTGATATTGAAAGTTACTCGTTGAATATTAGAAGCCAAACAATAACAAAATAAATAAATAAAAGCATGAAAAGACATTTTTAGTTGAAAAAAAAATGCTCAAGTCAAAAATTAGACAAAATATTGTTGGGTTTTATAAGAAATCTTTTTAACATGGAAATTAAATATCTTTTATGTAATATCAATTATGACATATATTCATATATGACATATATTATATACACAAACATATATTCAATTCGTGAATACAAAACATGTGAAGCATGACCTTTTTTCTTACAAAATTAAGACCTTTTTCGATTCTACTATTTCTTCCAGTGTTTCGTTTACCTCTGCGTTGTGCCACCAGAATCGGAAAAAGTATGTGATGGTGATGATTTAGCACCAGGCACCAAGTGGAAAAAGAATTTAATTAGGGTTGCAAACTCTTTCTATTCATGAGCTAGGGATTTATGAAAAGCAAAACAATTTTTAAGCACCACATGCCTATCAGAGTTGCCTATGATTAGAGAGTGAAGATAGGGCCCATTAGGTGTAATCGTCTCAAAAAAAGAGGTTCAGGACATTTTTAGTGAATATTGTTCTATTTTAGAGATACAAAATTGATTTCTTGATAAAGGCAAATGAATGAAGAAGCTGTCATTTAAAACCATGTGTTATTTAAATAACAGGGACTTTTCGGTAACATATTAACACAATTTAGGTTCCAGCATAGTAAGTGTTTTCTATCCTAATACGTTAAATAATGCCCATCCCTAGTAGATGATAATAATTTGAGAGAATTTTGAAAAAAATGCCATTTTTGTTATGAAATGTGAAAAAATGCAATTTTTTTCAAACCATTGAGTTAAATACACAATATTATTCGAAAAATCATGTAAAACACACATTTTTGCAAAACACTGTGTAAAATAGGCAAATTTCCTCAAAAGACTATAAAAATGTGAAAGAACTGCAAAAAGATGTGAATTCCGTTGAAGCAGGGCCCGACAAAGGCTATTGGGGGATCCTGGAGCAAACAACATTCTAGGAGGGGGGGGGGGACGACTTTCCGTATATCGATAGAATTTTTTGATAAAAATGTGCGAGCATAATACTAAACCTCATACATATTGTATGTATGTATGAACATATTTAATGAACACAATTAAACATTAAAACATCTGCTAGTGGTGAAAAAATGAGTTAAGACGGTGGGAAATGGGCACTTAGGCCAAGATTTTTAAAAGGACATCTGGAAAAAAAAAAAAAAAAAAACACTTTTCTGATTTCCTACTCCACACACACACACATGCCCCTAATTGTCTGGGGTCAAAATAGAGTATTACAAGATGAAAAAGAAAAATATGTTATTCTATAAAATACAATTAATTGCAGTATAAACTTGTACCGATATTTTTAAAGAAAATTCTTATAACAATTTTAAACAATAAATTTTTTACAAAATAAAAAATAAGCATAGAAGAGGGATAACAAGATGGGTGTGCCATTTATCTCAGGGTTACAATGGGAGATAAAACACACCTGAAAACATAATAAAGGTATAAATAAAACAATATAAATGTATCAATAAATAAAAGAGGTTCTCACCATGGAATTCCATCTAGACATCTCCATTCTCCTCATGGGATCCTATAGTGTCAAGATGGCAGACATGAGAATCAAACTGAAAGAGAATTGGACAAAATTATTAAGCATTCAAACAAATCGAATTCAGACTTGCCAAGTTCTGAAAGCTAAAAATCAGGAGATTTTATCTCAGAAATCAGGCGACAATGAGAACATATTTTTTAAATGCAAACATCTTTAGTGAAAGTTTAAATTTCAACTGGGCTTGCTTATTACCGAAAATTAAAAAGAAATATGTCACTTTTACTCAAATAACGAAAATATATCATTTCAAGTAGAACACACTTAAGCATATATTTAGGATATTTAAACATATTTTTAATTTAACTGAATATTATAAAAAGGAGAATGTTTTGTTATTTACAAATTTATATGAAACTGTAGTAAAGATCTTAACCCTTTTAGATCCAACCCGCACGATCGTGCGGGTTAGACATTCTTTTGAATTGTTGCTTCTCAGTTGTATGTAATAAAAACCCAAATCGAATGGTCATTCATATTTGCAGAAAGAGTAAAGTATCATTTTTTATCAACAGATAGTGGATGTAGTACATATTTTGCTTTCAATCAGCATGAATAGCTTTGTTTATAATTTCCTCGGGTCTTAAAGGGATAAATAAGCCTTAATCAAGACAAATTATTAATAATTTGATACATGGCAATAGTAACAGAATCAAATCTTAAAGATTTGTTGTTTATAATAAATCTGAATGTAGTTTGTTACATAAAATACTACTGATCAATCATACTAAAAAACTATTACATCTCTGCATTAGAGTTTTTATCACTGAATCACAGCACATTTGATTGTAAAATAAAAGAATATTTTAAAAATGTGAAAAATCTGGAGAAATATGTCAAAAATCAGGAGTATGGAGAAACATCTGAAAATCAGGAGTCTCCTGCAGAAATCAGGAGACTTGGCAAGTCTGCGTATTTATAAACAAACTTAGAGTAAAGCTAAACTTTGTTAAAAATTGAAACAAATAAGTGTTATTAAATGAATAAAACAGAAATAAATCAGTCTATATGAGAACTAATTTTCATAGAGAAATAGAGAACACAGAAAAATTTTAAAAAAAGAGCGTTTTCAATTCTGAATTTTATTCCCTTTCGGCAAAGCACATTTTCGGCTCATAAGTTCGGTTGTAAGTTCGTCACACATTGGTTATAAGTGCTTCTTTAAAGCAATGAAAAGTCCTTACATGAAAATCTAGAAAATGTCTTCTTACGAGTACATCTACTAGTAAAAATAAAACTTTAAGAATTTTTTTTTTTTTTCATTCGCAAATATAAATTCAGACAAAATAATGTTAAAGGTGTAAAATCATATACATTTATTGTTTATCCGATGTTGTTATAGCAGGCTCAAGCAACACCGGACGGATTAACTAGTGTTTAATAAATTAAAATTTAAGTTCTCTTACGAATTCTCTCAATTAGGTTATATTTGAAATGCTTCTTTTATAAGAATGAATATACTATTTTTTTCCATGATAATTTTCTTGATATATTTTTTCGATTAATTTAAAAGTCAAACAAAATAAACACAAATCTCTCTCTGTACAATGAACAACGATATCGATTTTTAAACTTTCATCATTTAAATAACTGCATCAATTAATAACGATTAGTCATCAATTAATTAATAACTGATTTTTTTATGTAAAAAGTGTGTATGTGAGAGGGGTGGGGAGGGGGGGACAAAATTGTTACTAAAATACATTATATGCGAATACATTTTTGTAACTTTTTATTTCTTGAAAATTTTTATAGTGCAGTTTTCACTTTTTTAACAGTAAGTCTCTGGTTTTTTTTACTTTCTTCTATCTTCAATAGAAGAAAGTATTGTAATCGAAATTTTTTTCGACTTCCGGTTTTCGACGGATTTACACGTTTTAGGGGTCAGAGATTCCAAAAAACATGTTTTTACAAAATGTCTGTCTGTCCGTGTGTCTGTGTGAGTGTCTGTCTGTGTGTGTGTCTGTATGTCGCCATTCTGCCATCAAAAAGTGTATGAAGTTATACATAGAATTGAACCAAATTTTTTGTGAATGGTTTTGGTTGTGGCAAGCAGGTCCTCCTTCAGTTTTGAAATATTCTGCCGGAAGGGGGCGCTGCAATCGCGATTTTTGTGCCATTTTCAATATTGTACCGACCAAAAGTATATGAAGTTATGCATCGAATTGAACCAAATTTTTTGTGTATGTGTATGACTATGGCTAGTTGGTCCTCCCTGAATTTGAAAAAAATCCGCCGGAAGGGGGCGCTGCAATCACCATTTTTGTGCCATTTTAAATATTGTACCAACCAAAAGTATATGAAGTTATACATCGAATTGAACCAATTTTTTTGTGTATGTGTATGACTATGGCTAGTTAGTCCTCCCTGAATTTGAAAAAAATCCGCCGGAAGGGGGCGCCGCAATCGCGATTTTTGTGCCATTTTCAATATTGTACCAACCAAAAGTATATGAAGTTATGCATCGAATTGAACCAAATTTTTTGTGTATGTATATGACTATGGCTAGTTAGTCCTCCCTGAATTTGAAAAAAAATCCGCCGGAAGGGGGCGCTGCAATCGCGATTTTTGTTCCATTTTCAATATTGTACCGACCAAAAGTACATGAAGTTATGCATCGAATTGAACGAATTTTTTTGTGTAAGTCTATGGCTATGGCTAGTTGGATCGCCCTAAATCTGAAAAAAATCCGCTGGAAGGGGGCACTGCAATACCAAATTTTATGCCATTTTCAATATTGCACCACATAAAAGTGTATGAAGTTAGTTCTAGAACTGAACTAAACATTTTGTATATGATTATTTTTTGGTAAGGCAACTAGGTCCTCCCTGAATTTGAAAAAAAAAAAAAAATTGCTTATCATTTTATTGTCCATCGGTTCGTGCAGAGACGAAGTTCGTTTTTACTCCGATTAATTGATTGAAGCAGAAATTTAATATGAAAATCAAAGTTGGTAAGGTATTGAATTAAAATTATTAAAGCTTTAAAATGAGTAACTATTTTTTTTAATATTAAAATGTATGTATGAGATAGAAGAAAGTTTTGGGATTGGCACATCCAACTAGTTTTTTTTTTTTTTTTTTTTTTTTTTTTTAAACAGCAATATTGCCAACCGCTTCATCTGCTTAATTATAGTTTATGCATATTTTCAGCAATATAAAATTCATTTCTTTATTTACAAATACTATTTTTAATCGCAAAGCTTTCAAACCCCAAATCATGAACCTTGCCTTTAATAATTAGTCATAAAACAAAATAATAATTTTCATTTATTTTGTTTTAAACAAAAACTCATGGACATTCTTTAATTAAAGTAATCATAAGTATTTTTATAAGGTGCATGGATTTATTATTCTAATTAAACTACAGTACAGAACCACTTATCCAGAATGGCTGGGGTCAGATACATTCCGGATAACTGGTTCTTCTGGTTAACTGGTTGGGCATTAAAGCAGCATCCATTTGATAAGTTTTATGGAATATATGTAGTTGTGGTATTACTTCTAATCTTAAATTAATTATTAGATTAATTGAACTAAGAATCAGATGCAAGTAAGATTAAAAAATAGAGTTTGATAGAATGTAATTCATGGGAATGTTTTAGGAATAAAAATTCTTGTTTCCTCTGAATAAAAATAGAAAACATCTAAAGTACAACTGAATACATTTCCATTTCAAATACTAGATGCAGTCATCAAATTATACAATTGTTTCAAGCAATGAGTATGCGAAATTGGATGCGTATGACATTTTTCTGCAAAGATTCCATCATCTGTCACTATCATTCCGGATAACTGGTTTTACGGTTAACTGGTTCCATACTGTAATACATTTGTATATACGCATAGATTATGCTTAAAATTTCTATCTGAAAACTTATTTTTTTTGCATGCCGGGAATCGAAAAAGAATCTAAATTTGCTTTACACATAAAAATCTTGTTTTGATCGATGATCAACCATTTGTTTAAATCTGAACTGTGTTAATTATTTACTAAAAAAATTAAATTAAAAATTTAAAAAAAAAACTTTTTTTTTTATAGAATGTAATTTATAGAATATAATTAGGTACAAACGTATAGTTCTAGTAAGGATGAATCTTTAACCAAAAACGTTATATTTAGCATATCCAAAAATAAATACAATTAATGAACATTAGAATTTCGTATCAATAAATATAGCTAGGTGCATAATGTATTTCACGTATAGTAAACACATCGAATGTTTGGAAAACTATACAAGAAAAAAAAAAAAAAAAAAAAAAAAAAAAAAAAAATCTCGATTCAATAGTCACTAAATGAGACTAAAAAAAATATTTCACAGTTCAAAACTAAAATCTTAACTTTAAAGAGTTTAAAACTTAATATAATTTCAAAAGTTTTCCATGTAATTGGACTTCTTGTTTTACACAATAGCATTTTTTCTTAACCTTTCCAATATCATGAGCAGATATTTTAAAATATTTCCTGTCCAATATTGCATGCCATGTATTACCACAATTAAATTATTCTCGTGGTATATTTTCACAGCATTACATTTCTAAAGCACCCGATAAAGAGAAGCAATAAGAAGCAAAACACTCAATGATATTTCTGTCTATCATTGAACTTTTTTTTTATCTTTAGTTCTCACAGCTGCAGTAAAATTATAACACTATTTATGTATCCATTCAGCATAAATGTTTCTGGGAAAGCTATACATCCTGTTCATTAACAATCTTTATCATGTCATTAGTTGAAAATTCTGTTTATAAACATCCAGAAAGAATTCGAAGACTTAACAAAGAAGGAGATATTTCCTTCTTGCGAATCTCCGATTTGCGGTTTACAAAATTAAAAATCATAAAATTTTAAATTCTTTGTATGATGACAAATGTACAGAACCAATAAATATATTTTTAGATTGCTATAGACTTACTTCTGATTGAAAAAAGTAGCGGAGACCAATTAAAAGAAAATATTAAAGAGGGGTAAAGTGATACAATATGTTTAAAAAATGGCGTTTTCAGCAATATACATTACTTATAAAATTAAGTACAATGATGCAAAACAGCACAGAGAATTTAAATAATCAAGTAATTATAAAAATAAAATAAACAGATTATAGCAATTAAAGATACGAAAAGAAAAAAAAACCATATATTAAAGGAATTATAAGAATAAAGGAATATATTAAAGGAAGGCATTAAAGGAATCTAATGAGAAGTTTATTAAATGATACAAGATTTTACAAAAAAAAAGGGCATTTTAATCGACAAACATTGTTGTACAATGTAAAACAATATAAAAACTTTAACTATACCAATAACATACACAGATTAAAGAATTTAAATTTATATAAAAAATAGAATTAAATTAACAATTCATAAATAAATAACTCTGAAATAAAATTTACAACTCAAGCAATTATGAAAATGAAAATAAATATTTATTTCTTTACAGCGTTAAAATTTAAATCAGTTTTAAATTTTTAAACCGAAATAGTACGTTGAATTCGATATTAAATCACTGAAATTAAAATTTAAAAGAAAAGTTAAAACCAATTATAAGTTTATCATTGAAGCAATATGAGCTTAACTGACACATTTCTCAGTAAATATAGCAAGTAATGGAGTATAAAATACCTCATTCTAAAGAGCGAAGTGAAAGAACATAAACAATATGAGACACACGTATCTCATTGGATGGCCAAAATGATCGCAAACATAATACCAAAATACCAACAAGTTTCAGCAACCAATAAGATTAAACCGGAAATGATGACATAATAAATCTAACCAGAAAGTTGAGATGTACGGTACACTTGAAGGATTTATAACCAAGGAGTTTTTTGCTTCATGCATATGGAGTGCTTCAAAAAAGGTCTAAGTCTAGCGGAGTAGTGCATTTTTGGATAATAGTAGCAGAGGTAAAACTAAAATTATGGCCCTCCTCCCAACAATGAGAAGCAATGGAGGAATTCTTTAACTATTTTCTTTTAACATAACCTATATGTTCGGCGACTCTTTTTCTGAGTTTATGCTTTGTTTGTCCAATATAGGACAAACCACACTGACATTGTATATTGTAAATACCCCAATGATCCAGAGGAGAAATTTGATCTTTTAATTGAGAAAAGGTTAATTTATTGACTGGTTTAAATATCACTTTGAAATCATAATGTTTCGAAATATTTGCAACTTTAAAGCTAATGCTTTGATGAAACGGTAAAATAATTAGACTAGAATAAGAAAAAGGTGTAGCAGAAGAATCAACATCAACGAGAAGTTTATTAAAACTATGAGAAATTAATTTATTGATAAACTGAAGCCACGATCTATAGCAACTGATCTTATGTAATTTAACTCATCACTAAGAGAACTGTTATCTGAACAAATTAAGTGAGCTCTATTAATTAAATAAAGAAAAGCAGAAGCTTTTTGAGAAGGGGGGGGGGGGGGGTGACATGAATTAAAATGGGGGGGAGGGCAGTGTGATAGCAAAGGGTTTACGGTAAACACGGGTGTCAAATGAGGTTAATTGACGAGTGACTAAAACGTCAAGAAATGGCAATTTATTATCGTTTTCGACTTCATAAGTGAATTGAATGACTGGATCTATTTGATTTAAAATAGTCAAAATATTATCAACAGGAGAAACAGATGGGTCGATGAGTGCAAAAGAATCATCAACGTATCTGCAATAAAATGGGAAACTGATGAGATTAAACATTTTAACTTCAAAGCAATGCATATATAGATCAGCTAGGAAAGGGCTAAGGGCCCTTAAAGGACCTTTAAAAGACCCATAGCTAAACCATCACACATGGAATAGAATTGGTTGGAAAATTTAAAGGTGTTTTGTTTTAAACAAATGTTGAATAAATCAACGATATGATTAATTTCATGATCAGTGTAATGGAATTCTTTTAATCTGAGAGTGAGGCATTGAATTGCACCAAGAACAGGAACATGTGCAAACAGATGTGACGTCAAATGAAACCATTCTCAAAGAGGGGGAGGGGGGTATAGTTCTTAATTCATATAATAGTTCACTCACTTTAGCTGCAATTTAGTATTTCTGCAAAACTGTCAAGGGACCTTGAAACTAGATTAGACTTTCGAACAGAATTTCATTTGGATTTTCGGAGCATTAATTCATTGAGTGACCTTGGAATCTTTTCCAAAAACTCAGTTTTTTTTTTTTTTTCCTGGAGGAGGGAGGGCTGAGCATATAACATTTTATTTCTATACATATTTCTTAGTTTCAATATGAAGCATAATTGCCATAAAACGAAATCGAGATAGAGAAGGGCAAGTAAGGATATTTAAATACAAGAGCAATGTTGGTTTTGCAGTGGGCGGTCCAAGTGGATATTCTCCCCCCCCCCCCCAACCTTGGCACTTTCCCTTGAAAGATTTGACATTTTGCATTTTCATTAGTTAAATAGGGACATTCAAATCAACTGCCTCGGGCCTCCTGATTTGCGGACGACCCCCCCCCCCCCCCAAAAAAAAACCTCTCAAGACCAAATATATATTTTTGCTAAAAATGTTTTTAGCTTAGTCACATCAGTATAAATAAAAAATATTCAAAAGGCAGAAGCGGGAAGGGGGGGGGGGAGTGAGAATAGTCTATGTTCAGGGCTCCTACCACATTTTAGTCCTCAAAGAGGGGGGGAGGGGGAAGGGAACCATTTTTATTTAAAAGAGGGACTTTGGGGAACCAATTTTATTAAATACAGAAACTAAAAAAAAAGATCATATGTACGTATAGCACAAATTTTTCTAATTAAGAAAGTAAATTTTTAAAATTACCCCATAAAATATGTTAGATGGTTATCTTTATAAGATTTCATTAAACAATGTACACAATTTTATTCAGGCACATTTAAATATCCTACTGAAAAAGTATATAAAGAATTCAATATTTCGGCATTCGCCTTGAATATTCTCATTACAGGTAAAAAATAATAGCGATCACTTAATAAAAACAAGTAAGTTGGTTGGATAAGTATGATCACAGATCACTCAGAGGGTTTTATTTAATGTTCCTTTGAAAACATTCTAACCTTTAATAAATAAACCAAAATTGTTAGTAATTAAATTTGTTAAAAATTAATAACTGTTCATAAGGTTTAAACCTTTACATAAATGGGGATGATATAAGGCAGTGAGAATGGAGGTAGAGAGAGAGATAGAGGTGAAAACTGGGAAATTCAATAAGTAGCCAGTAGACCCAGTTTCATTAGTGGCCACTTTTTAAAAATAGATCAAAATGATTTTTTTTTATTTTATTTAGCAGCTAGTGAGTAACAAAGTTACAAATATTTGGTTAAAAATAAAACAGACATTCCACTGAATGGAAAAATATGAATTAGTAATTAATACTGCAGATAAAATTATAAGTGATAAATTATATTTAAATGTATATTAATGCACTAGAAAGATAGCCCGTCAAAATGACGTGTTTCTATTTTTGGGCATGAAAGTGGACCAAAGAAAAAAAGGAGGAAAATTTTTTTCGACTTCAGATGCCAAATATAAAGAGAATCTAATGACGACATTTTATAGATTACAGTGCAGTTTTAAATTTTACATAAACATGAAAATTACAAAAAGTTTGATTAATAACAATAAATAAATAAATAAATAGAAATTTTTTTTTCAAAAATCACACAATAAATGTATATTCCTTGATAAAACAGGTGGCCTTAGTACCAGGGGTGATTCTATATGAGATATCTCTAAATATTCGACTATAGGTATTCGGCCGAATTATTCAGTCAACAAGCCTTCAATATTCGGCAACAGGGCCGAATACCAAATATTCGTCGTTTTTTAAAAGCATATATCGTCTTAATAACGTATAAACCAAAATCCAAATATAACGATCATTTAAAATTCACAAAATTATGACTAGATTTTTCACAAATAAAAAAAAAATTACATAATGTCATAAAAACAGGACGCTGTTCAGAAAGTAAGATCCCCTGTATTACAATTTTTTTTTCTTTTCAACATGATTCTTCGGGTACAAACATATCCCTATTTGAATTTAAAAAAGGATGTTTCAATATCTATAAAAGAAACCAAATTAGAGTAATTACATATTATAGTCTCACTGTTTACATATATTCAATAAACAAGATAGATCCTATTAAAATAAATGTTTTATTCTCTTTATTCTCAAGCACTTTTTCTCATTTAAAAATGTTTTTCACTTTCTAATTTGTGCCATTTATCAAATAATGGTGATATGATCAACCAGAGCCGTGCAAAGAAAAAACTTCCCTGGGGCAAAGTTTAAATTTGGCACCCCCCCCCCCCCAACTTATTCTTGTGACAAGCCAAAAAAAAAAAAACAATGGTAGTAAACAATCATAGTTATGACATAATGTAGAATAAATAACTAACTAAATAGCTTTACTGCCTATTATAAGAATAATCTTATTCTTTATAATAGGCGACATATCATCTTTATAAAAGAATAGTGCCTTAAGAAATGCAAATTAGGAATAGACATGAATCTGCATCTACTATACACTATTTATGATCGACTTGACATTTAACTGTAACCAACAGGTAAGCCAAGGAGCAATATGTTAAGTAGTATCAAACTTTCTGACTAGAACAAAAACCCGAGAGATTTAGACATAACTACTACATCACTTCTTTTTTTTTATGTAACTTAGATTAAAGGCGTAACACCAAAATAAAATACTCAAATTACTCAAAGGTGTTTTTTATTTACAATGACCAAGAAAAACCTAGTACTTTCGAGCATGTCATGCTCATCATAAGGGTTAAAACAACAAAAGAGTTGCGAGTTGTTTTATATGAAGTTGATCGATCCAAAGTCAAGGTAAAAAAGTAAAAGGGGAGATGTCAGAATGTTCCAAATTCGATAGAAGAGGGGATGTTCAATTTATTTTGAGTAGATTATAACATATTCTTGGGACGTCGTACGACAAAGTCATTCGATAGAGCATCCCCTCTTCTATCAAATTTCAAACATTCCGACATCCCCCCTTTTTCACGTTGGCTTTGTATAAAAGAACTCAGCCTTCAACTTTTACTCTTTTGTTGCTTCAACCCTGATGATGAGCATGACATACTTGAAAGTAGTAGTTTTTTTATTGGTAATTATAAATAAAAAACGCTTTTAAGTAATTTGAGTATTTCATTTTGGTTTTATGTATACAATAAAAGTGATCTCAAAAGATTCGACATATTTGATATGTTATATCATTTTAATCTTAGATTGAGAGGCTACTTGAGTCATGTCGAAAAGACACACTCACTTATGTTAATCCTATTGGAGTCTTTTCATCAGACTGGAGTACCCTCTTAATGTGTCATTCATAAAGCTGTGTATAAACAATCCCAAATTTCGTATTATTTTATTTTTTATGGCTGATGCGCAGATGAAACTGCACACTCTGTTTGTAGTTCTGTAGCGTTTGGGGTCTGATGAGTCTCCTATTGTCCAGCAAATTCCAAATGCTCCGTTTTATAAGTTTTTTGTTGATTGTATTCTTTCACAATTAATGGTCACATGTATGCGTAAAACTAGTAATTGTAAAACAATATATATCAACAAGTAATTAAAAAGGTATGTGTTGGCAGACCCCAAATATTCTACTACAAATAAGGTGTGGTTTCATCTGCGCAGGGCAAAATTATACGGGGTTATCAAGACACATAAAACAGAAATAAAATGGAGAAAAGCATTACAAATAAATCATAACATTATTAAAATGAATAGAGAAGGAAAAAACGTAACTAATGATTAGAAATGTGAAAAGCAGGGTTGGCGACTTTTAGGAATACATTAAAAGGATAAACAGAAATTGATAACAACATGAATGAAGGAAGATGTAAATTAAAGATATATACATAATAATGTTACATATTTAAGCCAGTAATTATTTAAAAGTGAAAACTATAGAATAAAAAAATTATTTTATTCAGCATTTAGAATTTATGTTTAAATATTTATAAAACCATCTTCATAAAGCAAGTTGTGTCATCTAATGTGTATCTAGTTTGACACCAGTTCTGCTTTCAGATGTATCGCTGTATTTGGGATAGTAATATTTGATATTTAATTTTGGAAACGAATCTTCGTTAATACACCTAGCAGGGTTGCTATAAAAACCGGGTTTTTTTCCCATCATTACTTAAAAAGCATTTGCAAGAAAAAAAAAAATTGAGTTTTAGAAAGTCATGATTTTTCTTTTGTAATTAATGTTAAACATTCATATTGGTACTTAATTTTTTTATATAATTAAATAATTAAAGCATATAAAAATTATAATTAAACTAGCAGGCTATGCCCGCTGCGCTGGTCCATTTTTCCAAACGAATCTTGACTCAAACAAAATGGTGATTTGAAATTTCTTTTTTAAAGCAGTGTATACCATCACCTGGAATGTCCTTCCGCAATGCTGAAAACGATGCCAGTGCCAATGACATTGCGATATTGCACTATTGTATGCCTTGGACAAAATTTGGGTAATTAAGTACTATCCAGACTTCGAGTAATCGTAATCGTGTAATCGTAATCGATTATAATCGACTACAAAAACTGCGTAATCGCATTGTAATCGTAATCGCAAATTTTAATTTCAAAATAATCACGATATAATCATAATCAAAAGATTTCACTTTGATTACAATCATAATCTAATCGTAATCGCAATGCAGATAATCACAATGTAATCTGCATCAAAAAGCTATATAATCGTAATCGAGCATAAAAGTACGATTACGTTCTTCGATTACACCTTTTTTCCCTCCGTTCTTCGTTTTGCCATATCCGTAAAATACTCGGTCGGTGAGTTAAACAGTTAAACATTACACCAAGGAAAGAGTAGGTCGACGTGTGGAGCTCGTTAAATCGCCCCTAGTTAAAAGTGAGAAGAGGTCATAGGTCAGGGAACCGTTCGGGGTGAAACAGAATGCATACTTTACACTGTATGTAGTCAACGCTATAAAGGGCTGTCCCTGCGTCCATGGTATATAGTATAAAAACACAGAAATGGTCACCATTCGAAGGGTCTTGTTTCGTGGGTTTTTGAATGGGAGTGATAAGGATAGAAAAGAAAAAAAGAAAAAAAATTTATTTATGGTTTTATTATGGGCACTTAGCAATTGGACGGACATCACCTTCTTTCAAATGTGGGAATGGGAAAAAAAGATGCTTTAATTACATGTGACAATTCATCTAACAGCTCATTCGCATTTTGGATTTCTTAGTGGTTGGTTATATCTAAGTAGTTGTTTACAAGATTAGAGATGGCTAAGAGAAATAACAAAAAGTCGAAGGTTATTTCACGGAATCTGTATCAGATTTAAATGAAAAAGGCGTGAAATTTTTAAAATATAAATGTAAATTGTGCTCTTCAGATGTCAGGGTCTCCGTACAAACCAAGTCCAATTTGAATACCCACATGCAGGTAATTTTTTAATAGATATATACATATTGTATAAATTTATTTTAGAAATATTGTATAGTTATATCTTGTCTTTTTCTTTAAAATTGTAGTCAAAGGAATTTTTTATATTAAATTAACTATATAGTGTTTTTAATCATAAAGTCTGTTTATTCAAAATTTGTATTTTAATATATCTGGATAAGTTAAACATATAGATCAGTTTTCTTACAAAAGTTCTTATAATAAAAGATTGTTTGTTATTTTTATTTATTTATTTATTTTAAATACGTTTATTTTATCAGAATCCTTAAAAAAAAAAAAAAACAGAAAGTAAGACAGAGGTTTGTCAATAAATATACGGGTGTAAGTAAGATTTCTTTAAGGGTGAAAGACGTTAATGATACCTAGTTGTTAGTAAATTTCTTTAGCTGATGTGCCGGCAAATTCAATGACGAACCCCTGAATTTTGGAAATGTAGCCACCAAATTTTCTTTATCTCGGATTATTAAAAAAAAAAAAAAAAAAAAAAAAAAAACTACCAAAAACTTTCTAAATGAGTTATAAATAAATAATAGGATAAAAAAGGTAGTTATTTTTTTCCCAGAAAGGTTTGTTGCAACGAAAGTTCTAAGGAAAAATAATCTTAGTTAAACTCATTTCATGTTTAAATTTTGGGTTAAAAAAAAAAAAAAAAAAAAAAAAGTTGTGAAACACAGGTCCCCCCCCCCCCCCCAAATTTTAGTGTGTGTGTAAGGGGAGGGGGTTTCATTCTGCGTACACTGGTATTCGTGAATTTCAAATCAGAGTTTCGTATGTTACACATACCTATTCTATCAATCAAACATTCTTAGAAATGCTCATAATTTCAAAATGAATTTATAACAATGAAATCAGTTCTAAAATATTGAAAAGGAAAACATATATTATTTATATAGAAAAGAATAGCTCTTTAAATATAAATGATTTATTTTTCCTTTAAAAATAAATAAATAAAAGGAAACACATATTTTGTAAATTTGTAACTGTTTTTTAATTTTAAGTCCATTAAAAAAAAAAAAAAAAAAAAAAAACAATAAAACTTGTTAAAACGAAACGTGATCATTTCTAAAATCCTGTCTAAAACAAAATAATTTTTGTAAAATATCTCGGTGAAAATAATACAATACAGTAAGAATAGACAGTACACTTGCTCAAATGGAAAATTTCCGCTGCCCCTTGTATTTCCGTAATACTAGGTTTTACTGTATTTTAATAAATATATTTTTTGCTATATTCTCAAAAAAAAAAAAAAAAAAAAAAAAAAAAAAATTTTGATTAATTATTTGGCTAATAAAAAATTAATGAAGCACAATATGCTGATGCCGAACCGCTAAATGATTCAGAAATTTTCAATTATTTTTCATTTTCCGTTTTAACAGGTTCATTGTCTGTTATAATTTTTCTACATTCTATTCATCTCAATTTTGATATTTTTTTGTTACAGACAGATGTTGTTTTGATAGTTTTTACTTTATATGTGTAGAAATGTATATGTTTACCAAGTTGTCTATCACAAAAGACATAAGTACAATTTTTTACAACTTTATTATTATTTATAATTTTTTTTTACCAATGAAATGAAATTAATTTTATTTACTGAAGTCAATGATTTTATTAATTCATCGCTCATTGACGTAATTTCCCCCCCCCCTCTCTCAAATATTTTATTTTTATTGCATGTATGCACTTCGTGTTTTAAAATTGCCTTTTAAAATAAATATGTCATATTAATAATAAAATAATATACAAAATTATGCATTTTGTGAATTATATTACATTTTTTATACCTAATATTAGTTTTTATCATTGTCATTACAATTATTTTTAACATCTCAAATTTTAACAGTTTTATATCGAAACGTAACATTACCTTTTTTTCGGCCTTACTGATATAGCCATGCTACCTAATCTGTTTTTACTTTTATTTCAACTCAAATTGTATGTTTTGCAAAAAGTGTTATGCGAGCGAGCAAGATTTTTTTTTTTCTGTTACACTTTTGTTTGTTCTTCTCAAAGCTGGAGATTTGAAATAAGATGAAAAAATGCTTTGAACTAACTTTAATTAATGTTTAATATATTTTTCGTAACTTTTTATGTGTCTTTTGAAAATAACAAAATTATATTTTCTTATGTGCCTGGTACAGTGAAATGTGTTAAAACGGAATTTCAAAGTAGCAAAAATAAATAAACAAGTATATATATACATATATATACATTTTGATTCATTTTTTCCACTTTTCAGTATGGTAATTTAATATTAAATTTAATGGTTTATGTATTATTTTTCAATTAATTGATATATATATATATATATATATATATATATATATATATATAACCATTATTTGTATCACAATATATGAACAATTGAATTTAATAACTTATACCACATTGAACACAGAGCGAAAAAATAAATAATTAAAAAGAATATAAATGGAGTTTGTAGAACCAAAGCAGAATCTTCGGTCCCCAAACACTTTGGAATTACAAATGAAGTGCGTGGTTTCTTCTTCGTATTTGCATGAAAAAGAAAAATAATACGAATTTGGGGCTACCAACAATATATATAGGTATATAATTCATTTTAGGTAAGTTTCCGTATTTACAGGTTACTCTTGTTCTTGCAAGTTCCTTAAACATTTATTAATGTAAGAATGGATTTTGTTGTACTGTATAATCTTGGTTAAAAATCAAAATACTGCAAATATTACAAAATAATTGAGAGCTATTTAATTTTTTATTTGTAAATCATAGAATATAAATCAGTTTACAATGAATATTTTCAGAAAATTGATACCTTTCGTTTTTATTTATCATATTTGTCTTTTCGGTAATTGGTATACCATTTTAATGCGCTTTAAAAATCTATTAAACTCTATTTTTGTGCCATCAACTGTAGAATATATATTTATAACTAAATTCTAATAACAAAGAAATAAAGTATCGGCATCAACAGTTTTTTTTTTTTTTTTAAATGAACTTAGTTTTTTCGGTCTAAAAATATCAGGCTCAATAATACAATGTCATATATATGTATATGATAAAATGTTATTTTCTTAGTTATTGAGAATTTCAAAAGGTAAATGATAAAAATTCAAGAGAACAAAAAGAATTAGATTCGGGAGATTTTTTTTTTTTTTTTTTTTTTTTTTTTTTCAGAATAGTTTAATTGCTTTCGAATTGTGAGCACAATTAAAAAATTGTAAAACGAGAAAAGTATTGCATATATATAGCAAAATAACGAATCCAAATTCCAAAGTAAGAGGGATTCATAATAGAGTCCTGCAGAAGTTGGTTATACTAAATCTTAATCTTAAAATTTAGTAAACCCGAAATGCGGCTCGAACCCGATGTACTCCAACCTAAACCCGAAAATTATGAAAATTAGTCCTTATTGTAATGCATTTAATGAATATTAGTTTTAATCATATCTTTAATATCAATTTTTATATTTTTCATAAAAGATTTATATATATATAGATATCCTATTTTATTGAAATTAGCTTTAACCCGACATGAACTTAGTATCAGCTTAGGTTTGGATAAAACCAATTAACAGGACACGGTACCGGACTCTAGTTTGTAACATGCAGACAACGGAGTTAGTGTAATCGAACTGTAATCGTAATCGACTAGTTCGGTAATCGTAATCCAACAAAAAAAATATTAATCGTAATCCAAACGTAATCGTAATCTACAAATAAAAAAATGGATAATCAATTATGTAATCGTAATCAGACTTGCATAAATAGAGACATAATCGTAATCTGTTTTTTGAAATTGGAAATAATCGTAATCTTAATCGATTACAGTCGTCTGTAATTGACTCGAAGTCTGGTACTATCTCTCTTGTTTTATCATTTATAGTAGAGTTTGATAAGAAAATGAGACCGTTATGACAGCAGGAATCAAAATGTTCTCTACTCATCACATTATTTTGTTAGAAAGAATTGCAATGATTATCAAACTCTATTAATTTTCGTACCTCACATTATCATATGTTAGTTATTAAACTCCCGAATCTGAACTTGCACTATGTGTAGATCTGGTAGCCTAAATACAATCTCCATTACATGTTGCGTTACATTTTTTAATAACCATCCTCTCCTGGCAGGTCTACTACAGTTTTCTATCTACCTTGGTCTGTTCCAGCAAAGTACATAGCAAAATATGTAAAAAAGAGGGTTTAACTTATATATTTATTAGAACAATGAAGTATAAAAGGTGTGTTTTAAAGCTGAATTATTTGAGTAAAATTAAAATTACATCAGTTTCACTGCCTCTTCATTTTTTTTAAACCAGTTGCAAACATGTAGCTTTTAAATAGGGGATAATCTTTATGCTAAATTTTGTAGAAAAATAAAACTTCAGCTTGTAATCAATTCCATTATGATTTTTGACTTCAAACATTAGTATTGCTTATAACGATAGACTTATTTCGTGTCTATTGTCAAATGAAAGTGAAGTTTACAATCATCTATTATTGGCATTTAATCTTATACCTTGGCGATAGTTTTTTTTTTTTGGGGCGGGGGTTCGATGGGGTAATGAAGTAGTATTTAATAGTTAATTTTTGATAAAATTCTGTTGATAGGGCTTAAATGTTAATTAAAACTGCAACATAAACATTAAAAACAAAATTTTCTGCTGTCGGTATTTCATGTATATTTTTTTCTTAGCCAATTTTAAAGTATTTTTTTTAACCTGAATGATTGATAAATTAATTGCAAATATATTTTTTTAAATTCTATATCATTGTTATTCCGAAGATTTTTCCTGCACATTGCAAATATTGCTTTTTTAGTGATAGTAAAATAACTGCAGATGAAAAATACATAATAAGGCTAAAACCCAGAATTAACGACAGCTTGGCGAATGCCTATACGGAGACTTGAAAAGTACGCGAGTTCTGTCAACTTAAATATCCAGATAGAATTTTAACAAATAATAGGTACTACTTTATTATTCCATAGATCAATTTCGCCAAATTATACATATTGCAAAACGATTCACCATATTATACAAACGGATGTAACTTTTATTTTAAATAACAAAAGAATCAATAAATTACTAAAATATTTTTAGAAATACAAATAAAACGTCGAATCAAAAAATAGTTGATAATGTAACAAACGCATGTAACATGTTTAATGTCAAATGAATGTGACATTTACGATAATCCATTATTGACATTTAATCTTATATTTTGGCGGCAGTTTTTTTGGTCAATGGGATAATTAAGTAGTACCAGATAATATAAAAATATATAAATAATAATATAGCCAATAATATTTTAGTCAGGTGTCATGCATGTATCACGTTGGCGCGATTGCAACAAAATTGTGATTTTATGGATTGCGTGGTAATCTGGTTATTGTTGTTTATTTTCTAATAAACTGTTTCTTTACTTTTCTTTATTGTTTTGTTCTATAGTTATTAATTAAACTTCACTTATTTATTATTGTTTCCTTTTTAAAATAATAGAAAATAATTGAAAATAATATAATATGTAACTGGTATTTGAAAACTTAGTGTTTGCCAAACTGATGTCAGATTAAAAAAAAAAAAAAAAAAAAAAAAAAAATGCGCCAAGGTGATGCGTATATAAAAATGGAAAAAGTGATTATAATAATGTAAACAAAAAAAAAATAAACAAATAATTAAAAAATTGCCTTTCCGATTTAAAAAAAAAAAAAAACACCAAGCAGTCATTAATTCTGTAGTTGCATCAATAGTAAAATTTCTTTCCTTCGTTTGTTTCATAATGAAAAACCACAAATTTAATAATCTCAAATAAAATAATCTGACAAATTTTCTGTAACCTTGTTGATGATCTAGAAGTCTCCTTAATACATAAACAAAACGGCAAAGATGCCATATGCGCCGAGTTTGGCGCGATAATTTTTTATGCTAATTTGGCGGAAACATTGTTTTCGAATACCAGTTACATGTGTATATTTAAATTATTTTATATTATTCAAATAGTAATAAAAATTAATGAAAAAAGTTTAATTAATAAGTATATAACAAAACTATTTATACAATTTATAAAGTAAATAAACATTTTATTTATAAATAAATATTAATAGTCAGGTTAATATGTCAGACAAAATAATGCCAATTTAAAGCCTATTACTTACCTCGGTGATATACAATATCTGTGCCAGTAAAACTTTCAATAATATAGTAAATATGCTACTTGGCGGTGTTCAATTATCGAAGATTTGTCCAATATCATTTTAAATATTATCTAACGCAGGAAAAATATGAAGAAAATTGAAGAAGAAATGGCTAATTAAAACAGACTTTTTTCTTTTTTTACACAAATTTGGCGAAAACTTCGTTTTTAAATATCAATTACATATATATTTTTTAATTGTTTTTTATTATTTTAAAAAGGAAATAAAAATAAATAAATAATGTTTTGTTAAAAATTATAAAATAAAACAATTTACATCATTTAAAAATAAATAAATAAGAGTAAATAGTTTATTAATAGATATACAATAGCCGAGCTACCATATGAACATAAAATCGACGTTTTGTTGCAATCGCGCCAATGTGGTGCATATATGACATCTGTGTCATTTTTTTCAGCAGGCAATTTTTATTTCAAAATGTTGAATTTATCGATAGTAATAATGCAAAATTGCATAAATTTCATTTAAATTGCATAGATTTCCTTGTTCAGTTTGTAAATTTTAAAACTAATTTTCCCTGGAAGAGAATTTGACAAAATGACGCAAAAAAAGTATGTTTGTTGATTACAATTTTCAAAATTACGGTGAAAAACTTTTGAAAAAGAATGACATTATTTTACAATATATATGTGTGTGGCAGAATTTCACACTGAAGCTAAAATTTAAATATTAGATTACAATTTTTAAAATATTAAATTATGTTTATTGAACTTACAATTGAATGCTAAAATACACTCCAAAAATTATCTCCTTTTGGAAAAAACAACTTTATTGCGACCTAATGTTAGACATATGCATTTTTGGCTGAATTCTTTGCCGACAAAAGTTTAAAAAAAATCTCAAAGAAACAAATATATAACTCACAATTATTTTTATAATTAGATCTGCCTTTCTCTGGAGTAAGTTATATACTATCGAAATTTGATAAAAAAGAGAAAGGAAATAATAGAAAGGAAAATAAATATCGTTTAAAATTCATTTAATAAAATTTTCAAGTTATTTTTTCTTATTCTAACGCAAGGATAAGTCGCCAAATGTTGCATCATATGTAATAGTTCATGTTATTTTTTAAATGTTGCAAATATTTCTTTTATTTTTAAGATAAATATTTTTTTTATAATATCATGACTCATTAAATGGTTTTCCTTTATTATTATTATTATTATTATTATTATTATTATTATTATCAATAGTTATTTTATTATCAGTAATTTTTTTCTGCCTTTATTTGCAAGATGTTTGTAATATTTCTAACAGATATATCCTTTTTAATTTCTTTAGTAATGATAATTTTCGCCAAAAAATAAGTACTGGCAACCCTTTCTTCAAAAATAACAGAAAAATGCTAAATTTAGTACGAAAAATCAGAGTTATCCCTGTATATTTGTATCATAAACCTCCTCAAAAATATTTCCTATCGAATGATATAATCTGCAAAAAGATCCATTGGGTAGTTTTTGAAAACACTCGTTTGGAAGTTTCAGAACTTCTGCTTTATAATATATATGATTACCTATAAGTTTAGCTTTCTTTAGGGAAATGTTTATTGTTTAAAAAATGTTGAACTACTAATTTATTAGTATACTCATATAAGCCTTTAGATAATAATTAAAGAAATAATTATTATGTAGAACATAACATAATGAGGGATAAACAAATATATTTCACTAAATCAACAAAAAATAAGCAAAAATAGAAAACATTTTCCTGTGCTTAATTTAGAAATCATTCACTGTATCATAAATATCAACAACAAATGATTATTAATCTTTTACTATATATATATATTTATTTAAATAAAAAACATCAATATGCATTTTTTTAATGCTAAAAAAAATCGCATGTGTATTGACATACAATTTTTCGACTTTTTCAAAAGGTGAAGATTGGCATAAAATGTACTATCAGTGCAAGCTAAAGTTATATGGATATTCTAGTTTTGCAAAATTTAATGCATCCTTTTTTTTTTCTTGGTCAGACCACTTTGACTGTACCACGATATCAAGCATGCATGGGTGTTAGAGCCATTTTATACCTGGACTCAAAACACTGCGGGATTTCTTTATTTGTTTTTTTTTATCTTAATATTTTTTGGGAATTTTTCCAAATATAAACTACATCAGCAATGGAACAATTATTACTTTAGATATTATCCAGGGCAACTGCAATAGGCTATAACAATTCAAACATATCTTCAACATTTCTTTTTAGATTTAAATTAGACATAGATAGAAACTTTTGAATATTTTTATCATTAACATTCTTATTTTCATCACAAATTTTTAGTGGGGTAATTTTTAAGGCAAACATCTAAGGCATCTTGAAAAACAATTCCATCTAATATAATAAGGGAGAACTAATTTGACAGCATTTGCATTGCATGCAATTTATACATTTGGCTCTCGAGCCTGTTCTTGGTGTATTTCTATTTTCCTACCAGATTATATATTTCTTTTTTCTAGTTTTGGACATCCTTTTACTTTAAAATGACTTATGTTATGTCATCATTAATGCTTTGATATATGATGCAATTTAAATGGTAAAATTGTACCTTAGGCTATTTTTTAAAAATAAAATTCTTAAAGAAGAAGCAAAACAAACAGCTTTTTTTTTCCTCCATGGCTCACATTAAAAAAATTAGTTTGCCGTGTAGATTTATAGCTAGTAAGAAAAGTTGGGCGGATTAAAAGTGTTTGACACTTTAAAAATTTATTAATGTCTTTTAAAAAAAGAAAAATAATAATAAATAAATAAAAAAATAAATAAAAATAAATAAATAAAATAAAGGCTGTGCTTGTAGCTTCCGCATAACTTGGATTTTGGATATTTTAATAATGCGTAAAATACATGAAAACATGAAAAAAAACCAGCATGGTTTTTTTTTTTTAAACCACTTGGTTTAAACCAGCGTGGTTTTAACAAAACAACCCTGACACCTAGTGAATGAATTTTTTCATTCACTAGGTGTGTCACATATATTAATCAACATTATTATTTTTAAATAATAGCAAAAGTATTTTTATAATATTCCATTGGGTCATTCCACGTGAAATCAACCAATTTAAGGAAAACTTGTTGCATCATAGTCACAGATTTTTTTTTAATTTTTATCATAGACAGACATAGTACTGAAACCCTCAAATCTGAAATTTAAAAGTAATTTTCACAATATTGGCCGAGATATGGCCATTTGAAAACTGGCCATTTTTACAAAATGATGGCCATCTTGGAATTGTATCACTGTCTAAATATGGCCATAACTTGACAACTAATGGCTCAAAGTTTATATATCTGGTACCAATTTGAAGCTATTTGTACAAAGAATGCATATTGCACATCAAAACAATAATACATTTTTATTTCTTTACTTTTTATTGTGTGCAAAGTGAAAATTTCACCCCAAAAAAGGGCAGATTGTAATGGCTCATAAAAAAAATGAATCATCATGAATTTTTCTGAAACTTGGTAAAAACATTGCTCCATCTGTGTGCTTTAAATAAAATAAAAATTGGAAAGGTAAAATTTGTTGTTTTAAAATAAATGGTTTTTTACACATAAGGTGTCATTAACCAAATAATTATCATTTTAGAATCTGTAAGCATTCCTGATTAAAAAAATAATGGTTAAAATAAAATTTTCTAACATCTAAATTAATGTAAAAGTATATTCAAAACCTCATTTGTACTAATTTTGTAGGAATCTGCCCCCCAGCCCCCCCCCCCCCCCAAAAAAAAAAAAAAATTGACAATTGAAAAAATTTTACACTGAAAAAGATAAGAAAATAATTAAGGAATATAATGTATAATTATAAAATACCTATAAATGCAATGCATACATATGGTGATTTACTTCACATATAGGGGCGAGTGGGGTGGAATGGAACAATAGGTTTTTCTCTTTATGTATCATTCTAAATATTTCATCAATCACATATTCGATAAAGTAATGGTACTGCAATCTTCAGTTGAAAAAAGTAGCTAATTTACATAAGCTTGCAATTATATGAAGAAAAAGATTATTTCAAGTCTTCAGCGTCCATGTAAAGATGGTGTATTAAATGCATTTGATCTCTATAATTTTGCAAAAGAATCTGTTAAAAGAATTGAAAGTTTTTTTATAACAAAATTTGAAATTGAAACCGCAAACAGTCAATTAGCAGATAGGTATGCAAAAGCAGATACAATCATAGAAACAAGACTGAGTCACTGCTTTGTACCAATCAATGATTGCCAAATGCTGGTTTCCAGGGTTTCAGACATTTCATCAACAAAATTTATTGCTTCTTTGGGAATCAATGAAATTGTCAGACCATTGATATTTAAAAGTGAACAATATGTTTCATGTGTATATGGGATAAATTGGTGGATTGGGAAAATTTTAGATTACTGTGAAGAACTTACCGACTATAAAATTATGTTCATGTATCCTCATGGCGCTAATTCTTCATATTCATGGCCAAAATCCTCAGATGTTTGTTTGATTCTGTAAGAACAAATAATAAAAGAAGTGTCTATTCCTGTAACTGCTACAGGAAGAACATATACTGTTGCACCAGAGGAAACTCGAACAATTCAAGCATTATTTTTAAACTTTAAAACTGATTAAATCCTTTTTAGCTTAAATCTGAAGAAAAAAACTATTATATTATAAAGTTATATGCATGTAAGTAAATATTTTGTTCTTATTTTGTCTAGATTTGTTCCATGTGTATGTTTAAACTTTGACTTATTTCTCATGATATTCAATGTTTTGCCCTGGATTTGTATTATATTATTGTTATTATTTATTTTTTTTTTTTTTTTTTGTCTCATCGTATCTAGATTTTTGTTCACATAAATTTTAACTCAGTGTGAACAAAAAATAACAAATGTCAACTCAATTAACTCATTTATATATATTTATTTTATTTAAATTACACAATTGAATAATTCAACTCTGTAATTTACAGCTAGTATTTCTTCAACATTTCTGGAGAAAATATTATGTGCCTTTTTTTTTTCATGTATTCTATAGTAAGGTATTTAAAATATTTATGTAAATATGTTTTGTGAATTATGTTATCATATTTTGAATGAAATGAAATAAAAAGTACTGTAAAAATGAATATTTAGTGTAAATAACTGCAAATTGATATTTCTTTATTGAATTATATAATATACACACAATACTTTAATTAGATGCTAGAAAATTTCATTTTAACCAATATTTCTTAAATTAAGAATACTTACAGATTTTAAAATAATCATTATTTGGTCAATGACACCTTATGTGTAGAGAACCATTTATTTTAAAACAACAAATTTTACCTCTCTAATTTTACAGTATAATGTTCCATATATAGAGAAACTGTTATATCTATGCATAATCAAACCATTATACAGAAAGTGTAGAAAGTATATGAACTAAATTTACTTTTGATTTTTGAAATAATCTTTTTCTTTATATAATTGCAAGCTTATGTAAATCAGCTACTTTTTTAAACTGAAGATTGGGGTACCATTACTTCACCTAATGTGTGATTGATGAAATATTTAAAATGATACATAAAGAGAAAAACCTACTGTCCCATTCCACCCCACTCGCCCCTATATGTGAAGTAAATTATCATATATATATGCATTGCATTTATAGTTATTTTATAACTATACATTATAGTCCTGAATTATTTTCTTATCTTTTTCAGTGTAAAATTTTTTCAATTGTCTAAAGTTTTTTTTTTGGGGGGGGGGAGGGGGGCTGGGGGGCAGATTCCTACAAAATTAGTACAAATGAGGTTTTGAATATACTTTTACATTAATTTAGATGTTAGAAAATTTTATTTTAACCATTATTTTTTGAATAAGGAATGCTTACAGATTCTAAAATGATCATTATTTGGTTAATGACACCTTATGTGTAAAAAACCATTTATTTTAAAACAACAAATTTTACCTTTCCAATTTTTATTTTATTTAAAGCACACAGATGGAGCAATGTTTTTACCAAGTTTCAGAAAAATTCATGATGATTCATTTTTTTTATGAGCCATTACAATCTGCCCTTTTTTGGGGTGAAATTTTCACTTTGCACACAATAAAAAGTAAAGAAATAAAAATGTATTATTGTTTTGATGTGCAATATGCATTCTTTGTACAAATAGCTTCAAATTGGTACCAGATATATAAAATTTGAGCCATTAGTTGTCAAGTTATGACCATATTTAGACAGTGATACAATTCCAAGATGGCCGCCATTTCGTAAAAATGGCCAGTTTTCAAATGGCCATATCTCGGCCAATATTGTGAAAATTACTTTTAAATTTCAGATTTGAGGGTTTCACTACTATGTCTATCTATGATAAAATTTAAAAAAAAATCTGTGACTATGATGCAACACCCATTGGTTGAATTCATGTGGAATGACCCCATTACATGTACTATTACAGACCCAAAAGGGGTAAAGAGACACATAAAAAGATTATCAGGTACAATCAGAAAGCAAAGAGAAACGATTAGAGTGTATACCTTAGCGTTTGGAGAATTTCTTTTCATTCTCTCTCCAGGGGACGCAACCTCTGTGATAGAGAATCATTCGGGCATGCTTTGGACATTCCAGGCCACTTTCAGAGACTAACGGAACATCTGGGAAAAAAAAGTTACAAATCAACATGCACATATAGAAATGCCGAGTGTACAGAAGATAACAAACAAGTATAAAAGCTTGCGTGCAAAATCGCAATACATTTTAAGGTCCCTGTCCTCGCTCAAGGAAAGGCTCGCAAGCTAATGCTATTCCTATGGGGAAGCATTTTTTCTAATGACTCTTTCGCATTTTGACATTTTTGAACAATTTTTTTTGCATTGGATAGCTGAGGTGCATGCCCACCTTTTTTGATTTTAACTGCAGATATTTTTTACAAAGTTAGTTTCACCTTCAAAACCGGTTTCGAAACTGAAAGGTGGTCATGATGGTTGATGAATAATTTTTATATTTCCACAATTTTAATGTGTATAATTTTTTGATAGAACAACAATTGATAAGTTTTTTTTTTAGGTATCTGGTAATTGCAGAAAATAGAGGTTACATATCTTATGAGACTTGTGGAAGGAAAACATTATATAGTAAAATCTCCATAACGGACACCTCTGTTTAATGGACAGTTTACCGATCCCCACTCCCAAAATCTAAATTTTAGTACGTTTAACCTCTGAATAACTGACATTCTGAATAGCGGATAGTAATTTTTGCGATAAAGTATGAGAAATTGAAAAATGAAACTGAAAAATCATTTCAACAGCGACACAACGTAACGGATTTTCAAAATTAAATTCTATTCTATTTCAAATAAATTTATAAAATTAATTAGCCCAGTTAGAAATACACCGTCATATTATTTTTAAATAGCTTATGCATAATTTTCATAAAGTTTAAATTACATTTTTTTAAAAATTAAAACTTTTCTTACCGTGAATGTTGTCAACAAAAACACTCTGTTCGTTGTCGTTGAAAATCGTTGCCACTCGCTACTCTAGTTCAATTAATTCAATGATGCCAGATTCAACAAATAATTTTCAAAAATGCGAAATATTTTATATTTCAGCTTTATTTATTTAAATATTTATCGTATTTTGTTGCATATTTGTGTTTAAACTTAAGTTTATAGCGAATTTGCAATCAACAGATAGCCATTGTATTTTAAGTGCCAGTTCAGAACTGTCTATTTCTAGTGAGTGACGTCATTACGTTGCGAGTGGATGACGTGTTTCCTCTTGTTTCGGCTGCTCTGAGTTTTTCAAGTTGCAAAGTTTAACTCGCAAATTTTAGTTTAACTCTATATACTGGTGAACAGGGCCATCGCTAAGACTTTTTATGTGGGGGGGGGGGGGGGGAGAGGGGACCTAAAATTGCCATGTCAAATTTCAATATTTGCCAACTCATTTCACAATTTTGCCAACTTACCACAATTAGAAAATGAATTATAGCCCTTATTTGTTAAAAGGTTAATAATATTCCCAATTAGTTTTGTAATTTTTGCCAATTCTATCAAAAATTGAAAATATAGTATAATTTTTATTGAAATTTTAAAGAAAATTTGCCGAGTGTAACAACATTCACGAATGTTTGGGGGGGGAGGCTCCCCCCATCCTCCCACTTAGCGAGGCCCCTGCTGCCCAAAAATGACTAAAAAACGTAGAATCAGGGAACGGAAAACTCCGAACGGTTAGGCCGACGGTAGCGATTGGGTTCAAATTGGATTGTGCATTAAAGATTACACAGAATGTATATTTCAGTATATCTTTATATATACATACACGTCATAGGTTCATGTCAATTCTATTATATTCGAAAGGGTTTAACATCATTAAAATGTACTTGAAAGTATTTTTTCCTGTTGAACGTAACGTAACGGAATACTTTTGATTGTCCCTGTAATTGATATATGCATCCGATTTTCATAAAATTTGTAATGATTCGACAAAATTATGTAATAATTATATATTTTAAAATTCTAACGATTAAAATTCAATTGATGCTTTTTCCCCCATTGACCGTAATGTAACGGAATACTTTTGATTGTCCTTGTAATCGATCTATGCATTCGATTTTCACATTTAGATTCCCGCGGAAACTCAGTCAGAAATGCGTAGCTGTGGTTTCGTCTGTTCTTTAATTATTCTTATTAAAAAGTGGTTAAATCTGTATTTTACAAGTCGGATAACAAATAAAGCAGGTATTTATACTATTTAAATAATAATGTTGTGAAATTTTTGTTATTGTTAGTCTAAGAACTGTTCAAGTTATGATCCCTCAAATGTGTAATGCATATTTCCGCACTTTGAATATAAATGGAAGAAAATTCTTAGCTCTGTCAATTCCAAATGAAATACCTTAATTAATAAAAGTACACTTTTTTTTTTCTTTAGTAAAAACAAAACTCTTTTATATAACTTTAGCAATTTGTTATATTACTTTAAGATGAATTTAATAATTTCGATATATGGCAATGGAAAAAGAAAGAATTTTTTTTTAAATTTAATGTATGAAATTGGGGGTGCCTTAAGGTCTGGGGTCCATGGGCAAAGTCCCGATTTGCCCTTGCAGTAACAGGGGCCTGCTATATTTTAAACATTGTAACATAAGGAAAAAAATGCACTCTTTGTCAAATGAAGTATTTCTGTCTGTTGACAATTTGTGTTATAGGATACTGACACTCAATATTTCAAATCTTCTAAACATCGCACATTTGTCCTTTTTTTTTTTTTTTTTTTTTTTTTTTTAACCATTTGAAAAATGGTTGTTGTTTTCGGGAGAATGGACCCGATGATGTTACCACTTTTGAATGATGTTACCACTTTTGAATGATGTTACCACTTTTGAATTTAAATTAAATTCTTTATTTTTAGAAGAATTTTTATTTGAATTTAAATTAAATTCTTTACTTTTAGAAGAATTTTTATTTGAATAGTAAATTAAAATGGTTAAAATCATTGTAATAAAGGAGAAAACTAACAAATTTAAAAATGGGTAGACGGAAATTAACAGATACGGAAAAAGCCGAAGCCAAAGAAATGAATGAACGTGAATATCGCATTCAATGATATTAAACACAATACGCGTACTTAAACAATCATAAAGTGATTTTTATTTCTTCTTTTGCTATTTAAAATAAAAATTTAGTCAACATGTATAAGTTGCTTATTAGTTTGGCGATTCGTATCATTCTGCGAAATTGGTCGACGGGATAACTGAGTAATACTGTATTTGGTTTGGCGCAAAAACGTCTTTCAATGCAGAAAATGATAAAATCAAAAGATTATTGAGCCGCTGAAAACCAATTACGTGTTGAAAGGCGATCACGAAAAAGGAAGCAATTTAATGCCGAACCGATTAATTGTAAAACATCATGTCGCCAGGGCGACCAATCCACTAGCCATGGCGTTTTACTATCGGTCGGTTCTAACCAGGAAAATTTGAGTGCCAATAGTGATTCTAACAAGCCGGAAAATGTTATAGCTATTACTCTTGATTTTCCACCACCTAAAAAGAAAACTAAAAAGCAATCGGCTTGGGAAAAACTGGGAAAAAACTTTTTTGATTCGATGTCTGATGGACCCATTCACAGATGCATGTGCTGCGATCGATTTTGGTTTAAAACCTCCATCACCAAAATTCTGCTCTGTAAAATCAAACAATATATGCCAAAGTCTTACAAATATAACAGTATATGCCAAAGCTGTATTTTAATAATGATTACTTTTGCACCAACAATGTTAAATAGTTTGAAATGTTTCTTTCGTCGCCAACTTTTATGCTTGGCGACAATAGAGTGATATAACTTAAACGAACCGTACCTTCAAATTGCAGCATGTATAAAGTCATTTATAGCAGTGGCACGGATAATACACAATAAAACAACTGGTATTTAGCTTAAAATGATAGATGAATGTATCGAGTGAAACATTTTTCAAATGGTTGGGGTAATTTCTTAAATTACAATTTTTTTTTTTTTTTTTTTTTTTTTTTTTTTTTTTTTTTTTAAATGCATCGTTGAAGTAGAGGGAAAAAAAAAGAAATATGCACTCTTGTTAAAAGCGCAGGCATACCGAAACATTTTTAAAACGCTTTATTTTACCTTTAATTTGGCACCAATTTCATCCCGTAACTCGATGACGTTAAAGTGACGCCAAAATGGCGAATTGCCGCCCGTTGTTACTCATATCGTACCAAGAAATAACGAGGCAGACCAATCATTCCTTAAAATACACCTAATAATCTTTTCCTACATCATGATTTCATCCCGTAACTCGATGACGGAGTCATTCGTGTCATTCCTATTGAACATAATATAACGGAATACTTTTGATTGTCCCTGTAATTGATCTATGCATCCGCTTTTCATAAAATTTGAAATGATTCGACAAAATTATGTAATAATCATATATTTTAAAATTCAAACGATTAAAATTCAATTGATGCTTTTCCCCCCATTGACCGTAATGTAACGGAATACTTTTGATTGACCCTGTAATTGAACTATTCATCCGATTTTCATGAAATTTGAAATGACTTGACAAAATTATGTAATAAATATATATTTTAAATTTCAAACGATTTTCGGTTGGGTAGTTTTTGCGTTGTTATAAGCGGACAGACAGACGGACGGACGTGCTACGTATTTACATAATTACGAACGCACCTAAAAAAAATGAATATATCTTTATATATTTAAATGACGCAATAGCGCTGCAATTTGAAAAATAATTTGATATTGATACTTTCCAGTATTATTTTACAAGACTGATTGGCAACAGTGGAACACCATTTGCAAATATTTATTTTCTTTTTCCCTTCTAAATGATTCTTTTGCAATTATAAAAACTGTTTTGGCTTGGAAAACATTAAAATAACATGTTGGTGCCATGTTGGTTTAATTACAGTTTATGAAAAATATTTATTTTCGGTTTCGAATGATATCAGTTTGAAAAACCCCGGATGCGAAAGTTACGTGACAACATCGTCGAACAATTAGATTCCCGCGGAAACTCAGAAGAGGCATAACTGTTCTTTGATGTTAAAGCTGTGTTTCACAAGTAGGATAACAATTAAAAAGGTATTTATTCTATTTAAATAATAAATTTTTGTTTATTGTTAGTCTACAAACTGGTTCAAAACCGGTTTTGAAAGTGAAACTACCTTTGTAAAAAAAATCGAAGAGTATGGAAAACAGAAGTACATCTGTTCAACTTGATATTTTATGCAAAGTGTATGTTTTTTATTGTTTTTAGGTGCGTTTGTAATTATGTAAATACGTAGCACCTATTGTTGTCGCTCAGTCCGTCCGTCTGTCTCAGTGGCGTAGCTATGTTTTTTGGCGCCCGGGGCCAGCAAGAAATTTTGCGCCCCCACCCCAACATAGATATATAACAATTTCTCTCAATTTGGCGCCCCTAGGCCTCGGCGCCCGGGGCGGACGCCCCCCTTGCCCCCCCACTTAGCTACGCCACTGGTCTGTCTGTCTGTCCGTCCGCATATAACAACGCAAAAACTACCCAACCGAATCGTTTGAAATTTAAACTACATAATTATTACATAATTTTGTCGAGTCATTTCAAATTTTATGAAAATCGGATGGATAGATCAATTACAGGGACAATCAAAAGGATTCCGTTACATTACGGTCAATAGGGAAAAAAGTTTAAAATGCATTTTAATCGTTTGAAATTTAAAACGTATATTTATTATATAATTTTGTCGAGTCATTTCAAATGTTATGAAAAGCGGATGCATTGATCAATTACAGGGACAATCAAAAGTATTGCGTTACCTTACGGTCAATGGGGAAAAAAGTTTCAAATGCATTTTAATGGTGTTACACTCATTTGAATATAACAGAATTGGCATGAATCTATGAAATATGTACCAAAAATACATTCTGTACAATCTGTGATGCAAAGAATATTTATTATTATATTACAGGGCCACTCAAATGTGTTCGACTAAATAATGTTATACGGGGAAACATTGCTTGGGGGGGGGGGGTGTTTTAATTATATTAAACTACTTCACATTTTATGAATAAGATATACGTTAATGAAGTATAATAAAAATTACTCTCTGCATATTTACAGGAACACAAAGATTTCGATCACTATACTGTATCCAAAGTATGCTCTACTATATCAGCAAGATCTGAATATTTTTAAAACTTCGTTATCAACGAACGCACCTCATTTGCTACGCTTTACGTGCAATTTCCAACTTGTTTATATTTACTCCTTAAAGTTACAGCCGTAATAATTTAGTTGTCTTATTTTAACACTTTCCAACATTCTTACTCCCGTAAATAAACTGCGATTTTCATGCAATTGATAACGGATCACTGAAGCATGTTCGGTATTGTATGTGAGATTAAGGCTAATGACAGACGACCGATTTTTTGACGCTTTGGCTTTCGAACGAAAAATAAACATCTGCGCTGCCTCATTCACACGGACGTGACCTTTCCGTCAAAATAAGCAGACGATATTGTCTCTAGGCATAATAGAAATCTTTTGATTCGATGTATATTAGATGGATATTTTGAAGGAAATAAAATATTCTGTAATTTTTATGAATTATTCAAGAAAATTGAAAAAATATATATACACAGACGGTACTGGATGCATCCTGTGAGAAGTGATAGATTATTTACCGGATCCAAAATTAAATTACAGGAAATACTCTTTAATACATCTGATGTTAAATGAAAAATACAGATGACTGCGAATATTATTAAATGATTATAATTGTTGTTCAACTTTCATTTAGATAATATTTCTTATTATTATTAAATAAATTTTTAAAAAAAACTAAATTGATTTAAAAAATGTTGCTACAGTACATGGTAGCAAAACAAGCATCTTAGTTCTATAAATGAAATGTAGGACCGAAAAATTTTCAAAGTGTGAAATTTTCGTTACATTAATCAAGAAACATATGCTGTCGTCCCATGAGCAAAAGGTAGATTCTTTTTCTCCTTTTAGGGCTGTACATCCATATAAAAGTTAGTCACTTTTTTTTTTTGGATCCTCTCCCCTCTTACGATATTATATACTATCATTCCCCGAACACCCTCTCCCTCAGTAATGGTATCTTCAATAATGTGTAAAAATTTCTTTGATTTTTTGGATTGTTTTTCTTTGGTTTGGAATGATGGTTGCATTTATTTTTCGCATAATTTACTGATTTAGATGTAGAGAAAGCTATAAAATTTCACTTTATATATGAAATAACTGCATATCAAACAACACTTAAAAGAAATAGTTAATATTTAAAAGTGTTTTAAAATAGCTTTAAAGCTTTTTGTTACATACCTTCAACAGTAATAGTAGTGTCTTTTTATAATTGTTCTCGGACAAGGTGAGGCCGGCAGAACTTCGAAAGGCGGACATAACAAAACAGACGGAGAAGTTTTTCTTTAACTTTTAAACACAAGTATCGTTTAAAACATAACATCGTGTACAGTTTGTTGAACAGCGAATCAATATATACATACACATATGACAGCATAATAGTAATGCTAAACGTTGGGGTATTCCATATTTTGCAATTATATAAATTTATAATCATTTAATTATTTTAATAACATTGCATTTGCATAAAAATAGACAACAGTTTAATAAAAGATAAAATACTATTTTGATGTGAAGACCAAGTTACAAATAAAAAAAGAATTCTTTTTTCTTATTGGGTCAAAAATGATAACGATATCAAAAGACAAACCAAAACCTGTTAGCCCTGTTTCTGTTGTTCTGTTCTGTTAGCACTGCTTCTGTGCTAGAGCGCATTTTAATCTAGCGAAAAAGTTTCACATTTTTTATTATTTTTCATTTTTAAAATACATTTAAAATTTAATAAATATAATTGTTATTAATGTAGTGTAAAGTTCATCAAGGCTGATAAACATACAATATTAAAAACTAAAAAGAAATTTCTTCCCATAGTATTTACGAAAACTAGTTGGATGTGCCAATCCCAAAACTTTCTTCTATCTCGTACATGCATTTTAATATTTAAAAAAAAAGTTACTCATTTTAATGCTTTAATAATTTTAATTCAACACCCTACCAACTTTGATTTTCATCTTAAATTTCTGCTTCAATCAATTAATCGGAGTAAAAACGAATTTCCGTCTCTGCACGAGTCGATGGACAATAGAATGATAGGCAGATTTTTTTTCAAATTCAGGGAGGACCTACTTGCCTTACCAAAAAATAATCATATACAAAATGTTTAGTTCAGTTCTAGAACTAACTTCATACACAATATTGAAAATGGCATAAAATTCGGTATTGCAGCGCCCCCTTCCTGCGGATATTTTTCAAATTCAGGGAGGACCAACTAGCCATAGTCATACACATACACAAAAAATTTGGGTCAATTCGATGCATAACTCCATATACTTTTGGTCGGTACAATATTGAAAATGTCACAAACATCGCAATTGCAGCGCCCCCTTCCGGTGGAATATTTCAAAACTGAAGGAGGACCTGCTTGCCACAGCCAAAAACACTCACAAAAAATTTGGTTCAATTCTATACATAACTTCATACACTTTTTGATGGTAGAATGGTGACATACAGACAGACACACGGACAGACAGACATTTTGTAAAAACAGGTTTTTTGAAATCTCTGACCCCTAAAACGTGTAAATCCGTCGAAAACCGGAAGTCGAAAAAAATTTCGATTACAATACTTTCTTCTATTGAAGATAGAAGAAAGTAGAAAGAAAAACGTTCAAAAATTATATATTGACAATTTTGAAAAGTGAAATATTTCCAAATTTGTCGCCATACGTAAATAGCCTTTTAACATTTTACTAGATTATATTAACTTAGTTGCCACTCAAAATTTAGCAAAAAAAAAAAAAAAACTATGATAATAATCTATATATATATTTATTACGCTATCGTATGAGACACAAAAATCGTGATTATTCGTTAATTGCTTAATGGCAACGTCCAAATTAAACCCATCTTATTGGTTACTGTGCAAAAATCCTTTGTTAAGACTTAGGCTGTGGTAAATTAGATTTGTATATGTTTTGTTCCTTCGCTGCAATTATGAAGCTTCAAAATATCATTATTTTTATTTTTTCTGTTCTTTTTCACTTAAAAAAATATATAAAAGTCATGAATTTTAAAGTTTTCAGTTTCAAATTAAAGTTATATATTGTAAATGAAATGAGTGGAATTATTATATTATTATATTATATAATATAATATACGATATATTATTATATAATATAATACAATATATAAATAATTAATGAAATACGAAAAAATGCCACGGGTACAATATTTGTCGATTTATTATCTGCGCCAGGCTAGCATAAAAATACTGAGCTCTTGATTTATCAGCACAGATGTCATATATGCAGCACATTGCGCGTTATTTTTCTGACGCCAATTTGACGAAAATTTCGTTTTCAAATACCAGCTACATACATATTTTTAACTAATTTCTATTATTTTAAAAAGGAAATAATAATAAATAAAGTTTAGATAATAATAATAGAATAAAACAATTTGTATCATTAAAAAAAAAGAAAATAAAAGTAAACAAGCAGTTTATTAATAAATAAATAACAATAGCCGGGTTACCGTCTGAGGCGCATATAATTGCTACTTTGTTGCAGTCGCGCCTGTGCATATGATATCTGTATCTATTTCTCAGGGCGAAATCTTCTAATTTGGCAAAAAAATTGAGCAATTTAAAATAAATTATGTATAAAAGCAATATGATTTAATGCTTAATATACATTTATGGGAGACCAAACTGGTCGCCAAGAGCAGCTACTAAAAAAAGAAAGAAGGGGAAAAAAGAAAAGGAAAAATCTATTTTTACCAAACTTAAATGTATTTGCTTCAAAAATATAAATGAAGCTTCTTAAAACTGGTACTTTCACAAAATTGTGTTCCATGAAAACATACTAATCATAAATTATTCTAATGTTGTTAGATTTAAAAATTTGTAATTTAAAAAGCAAACAAATTCCTCAGAAAGAAAAAAAAATAGAAGAAGAATTTAAAGAAGTTATTATTGAAAAAATGCTTGTTTCGAATTAATATAAATAGGTTTCATATCGTTACAAAGTGTTACTTTTTACAAACATAAAATAAATCCCCCCAAAATATAATAAATTTCACAAAAATACTTTTTGTTTTTCTCAAAATGCTTCCCTTCCCCCCAAAACCTGCATCGATTCTTGACTACGCTATCACAACAAAAGCTCGTGAATCTCGGAAAGAAAATAAAAAAATCACCGTTAAAAACAACTCTCGTCTGAACAAGATCTAATAAACAGAAGCCACCAGACACAAGCAGCTGGCCAACGGCTTGGGGGAAACGCGTGGCTTCGACGTGAGTCTTTGCGTATGTTTGAACGCAATAGTACCGCGTCGTCCGTCTGACAAGAAGAGGAGATAGTAATGCTCTCAATAGCTGGCGTCGTTTTGTCTCTTTTTGGAAATCGTCCGTGTGACATTACCCTAATAGTTCATTTACAGGGACACTCAAAAGAATTCCGATACTTTATAGTGTAGGAGGGGGGGGGGAGATCGCTTGAAGAGCGTTTTAATGAGATTACGCTATTTTATAGATGCTGAAACTGAGATAAATCACTGAGTTTAACTACGATTATGTTTTAAAGGAGCATCCATAGCTCTTTTTATTCATTTACAGGGGCACTCAAAAGAATTGCATTACATTATATGGTAGAAGGGGGGAAAATCGTTCGAAGAGTATTTTAATGAGATTACGCTATTTGAAATAGATTTAAACTAATATAAATCACTAAATATTACAACGATTACGTTATAACAGGGCATTTATTGCATTTTTAATTCATTTACAGGGACACACAAAAGAAATCACATTGCTGTCTTCGAGTAATAATGGCTGGAATGAACGTTTAAAATTTTTGTATGCTCTTTATTGTTCGTTATATACATAAATTCTATATCGCATATGTATGGCATATGTATCGCATATGTATGTATTTATTTAGATTTCTCCTTATTAGAGGAAATCACTAAAGGAGAATTTTCAACTGAATTGGTTGTGTTTATGACGGCAAATTATCAACATAAAGGATATAAGCCTTCATGGGGGAGGGGTTACCTTCCATGGGGGCATTAATAACGCATATGTGAGCAAGGATATCCAAGGTTTGAAGAAAACACCGAACGATTAGGGCGAGTGTTAATCCTACGAAAGAAATTTCTACGATTTTGGTTGCAGATATTTTTTCGCTTTCCAAACTGGTTCCGAAAGTGAAAGCTTCTTTATAAGAAATACGTATTAAACAAAATCAAAAAAGTAAAAAACAGCCTGCATAGAGATCAATCTCAGCTATCCAATGCAAAAAAAGGTGATTTAAAAATATTGAAATGCAAACGAGATATCATTTCTTCTGTAGGATTAGCGATTAGCGAATGTGTCTTTTCATTTGAGTGAAGCGGCCCCTTGAGACGCAACAGAAGTCAAAGAAAAAGACCCAGATGCATGATAACGTTAAGTCTATGGAGGCTTTCTATTCAAATAAGTTTTATTATTTTTATACATTATTATTTTTTTTTTCTTGCTGAGGTTGGTTTACTATTTTTGACTTTTTCGAGAGTTTTGTTATTTATTTTATTCATTTTATTTTATTACTTACCCGTCATACCAAGTATAGGGTAAGTTCTTTTGAACACGCTTCAGATACTGGAGTTTCCGAACAAACATATTATTAGAAAAAGAAATTTCAAGTCCGTCTGTCTGTAAACGCTCTATCTCCCTAACAAATTGAGATAGAGACTTGAAATTTAGTATGTACATAGCATGTAGGAATGGGACGAAGCCTGTTCAATATCAGTAACCTCGAAGATCCGGAACTATTTTTTTTCGGACTCTCGAAATATTCGTACTGATGAAAAGTACATAATTTTTTTTTTTTTTTTTTTTAAATAAGGGTACTACTCTGTTATCCAATTTCGCCAAATTATACATATTGACGTAATTTTCATTTAAAATAACGAGAAACCAAATAAATAGTGGAATATTAATAAAAATACAACTAAAATGTCGAAATAAAAATCACTTAATGACATTTTAAACACTGAATCGTATTTAATGTCATTGAATGTGAATATTTTAAAATATTTTTCTGCATAGGATAGGTGAGCTCGAGCTTTCTAAAAAGAACGCTCCCATAGAATTAACATTAGCTTGCGAATTTCTCTTGTGTTCGTTCCATAAAAATATGTGTATACGAAAAAAAACAAAATCTTCCTTCGGTTTCGCCTTTCGTTTTGGCGCCCGGGGCATATGAAAGGTTTGTTTGTTTGTATTTATGTTACATTATGGCTAGTTATCTACACTGTGGGATATAGACCCTAAGGGAGGGGGGGGGGTCTTTCTAAGGGAATCTAACCCGTATTGACGCAAGGGAATCTAAGGTTCGAAGAAAACCTCGGAAAACTCCGAACGGTTAGGCCGACGGTCGCGATTGGGTTCGAACCCAGCACCTATTTACAGACTATTTACACCCAGCACCTATTTACAGACAGTAAAAATGTTTACTTTATTTAATTCTGCCTAAAATATTTCAGAAAGAGTTTTTTTTATTCAGAATACGACGATGAAACAAGCTAATGTTATGGAAATTATTCAATCGCTTCTCAAACTTGAAAAAAAAATGGATCCGGATTATCCGGAGATCCGGATTAATGGGGTCCGAATTAGCGGGGTCCTACTGTATTTCATTTTATAGAGTATCCAAAAGTTTCGTTTAATCAAAAGGGGGTGGGGGGGGTGTAAACGAAAAAAAAAATACAAAGTGCTAGTAAAAAATATTAATTATTATCAATTATTAGTATTATATCAATAGTAGCAATAGACTTTTTTCTAATTACATCGATTTTGAAAAATGAGTTTTTTCAAAGACTAAAATTTAAGACTTATAAATAAATTCTGTATTTGAAAAACATGGTATTTTGCAATCAATCGGTTCAACATTAGGTTGTTTCTTTTTCGTGACTGTCGCAAATTTCGTAATCGGTAGGTTCGATCACCAGACCTGCTTTTTAGGTGCGTTCGTAATTATATAATACGTAGCACCTATAGTTGTCGTTCAGTCCGTCCGTCTGTCCGTCCGTCTGTCCGTCCGTCCGTCTGTCCGTCCGTCTGTCCGCATATAACAACGCAAAAACTACCCAACCGAATCGTTTGAAATTTAAAATACATAAATATTAGATATTTTTGTCGAGTCATTTCAAATTTTATGAGAATCGGATGGATAGATCAATTACAGGGACGATCAAAAGTATTCCATTACATTACGGTCAATGGGGAAAAAAGTTTCAAATGCATTTTAATCGTTTGAAATTTAAAATACGCAATTATTACATAATTCTGTCGTGTTATTTCAAATTTTTTGATAATCGTGTGCATAGATCAATTACAGGGGCAATCAAAAGTATTCAATTACATTATGGTCAATGGGGAAAAAGTTTCAAATATATTCTATACGTTTGAAATTTAAAATACATAATTATTACATAATTTTTTCGAGTTATTTCAAATTTTATGAAACTCGGACGAATAGATCAATTACAGGGACAATCAAAAGTATTCCATTACATTACAGTCAATGGGAAAAAATGTTTCAAATGCATTTTAATCGTTTGAAATTTAAAATACGCAATTATTACATAATTCTGTCGAGTTATTTCAAATTTTTTGATTATCGTGTGCATAGATCAATTACAGGGACAATCAAAAGTATTCAATTACATTATGGTCAATGGGGAAAAAGTTTCAAATATATTCTATACGTTTGAAATTTAAAATACATAATTATTGCATAATATTTTCGAGTTATTACAAATTTTATGAAAATCGGATGCATAGATCAATTACAGGGACAATCAAAAGTATTCCATTACATTACGGTCAATGGGGAAAAATGTTTCAAATGCATTTTAATCGTGTTACACTCATGCGAACTTAATAAAATTTATATGCAACTATAAAGTTCATATTATAATATACATCTTACATAATTTGTGGTGCAAAGAACATTTGTTATTGATTTACAAGGCCACACAAAAGTATTCCATTACATAATGGTATAGGGAGAACATTGTTTGATGAGCGTTTTAATTGTAGTTCACTATTTACAATGTTATGAGATTGATATATGAACGTAATATTTTTAAAACTTCGTTATCGTCCGAACGCACCTAATTTGCTACGCTTCACGTGCAATTTCCAACTTGTTTTTTTTTAAATGCTTTAAAAGATGATCTTTTATTTTATGCCTCAGTTTGGATTCGGTTTTATCGCCTATTTGTTGAAATCTATGTTTTATTGAGAAATCTTAATTTTGTCACAAGTGTTGTCATTGCTAATAATGTGTTTATTAGACCATTAACCAGCCAAAGTTTACTCATCTAAACACTTCCGTATTGTCAATTTTTATCGCTTTTTTTTTAGGCAATTATGTAAATACGTAGCACCTGTAGTTGTCCGTCTGTCCGTCCGCATCTAACAACGTAAACACTATCCAACCGAATCGTTGGAAATTTAAGGTATATAAATATTATATAATTTTGTCGAGCCATTTCAAATTTTATGAAAACCGGATGCATAGATAAATTACAGGGACAATCAAAAGCATTCCGGAACATTACGGTCAATAGGAAAAAATAGCTTCAAGTACATTTATACTAAAATATACATTCTGTACAATCTGTACGAAGAACGTTGCTGAAACTGAAATTGTTACTCAAAAGTAGTACTTGAAATTTATTATTTGAATAACTGTGGAATAGAATATTGTATTTATCAAACTACATCCAAATATGGTACTACTTGATTATCCCGTCGACACCATTTCGCCAAACAAATAGCCAAATTATATTTAGTGACATTTTAATTTATTTTAAATAACGGAAAAAATAACTAATAGAATATTAATAAAAATACAAATAAAAAGTCGAATTAAAAATCACTTAATAACGTTTTAAACACGCGTATCGTTTTTAATGTCATAAATATGACATTCAGGATTATCCATTATTGGCATTTAATCTTATAGTTTGGCGATAGTTTTTTGGTCGACGGGATAACCAAGTAGCACCCCAAATATTTATTAAAAGTAAAATCAAAACATTGTCTATAAAGGTTTTTCAGACTACCAGTGTTTCACTGTGTTGAGCAGTTTAATCTTTATGCATAAAACTGTTTGCTATAACAATGTTCGAATTACAAATATGAATTTCTTCAATTTTCTACATACATTCACTGCAATTATTTAATTTAAACTACATTAAAATGAACTTGTAATCCAACAAGGTCTTAATTTTATCAATAAATATGCAATTTATATGTTATAGAATGGAGTTTAAAAAAAAAAAAAAAAAAAAAAAAAAAACTCGGTTTAAACGAAAAAAAAACGTTTTTTTAGGGGGGGAGGGTCAAAAAAACTTTTTTTTTTTTTTTTTTTTTTTTTTTTTTTTTTTTTTTTAACCTTGGTTGAGAAGTTTTATTTCCTAGACTGGGTTTTCTATTAATTAGACTGGGCTGGGACAGCAAAGACAATCACCTCGTCAAGTTTACTGTCTGAAATTCCAGAATTAGTTATTATTGACAATTGACATATTAAAATGCATCCGGTCTGTCAAGTCAAAACAATTACAAAGCTATTTCTTTAAATAAATTCATACACATATATATTTGATTTTTGAAGAATTTAGAATATATCAAAACAGTATATGTTTTTATGTACATATATCGCTTGCATTTCAATATTTTTAATTATTAAATGATTTTTTTTTTCATTTTATAGCTAAGATCGATCTGAATCCAGGGCATTTTTACTTTTGTGATTATAGTTGCAAATATTTTATGAGGTTGTTTGGTTCACTTTCTAAACCGGTTTCGAAAACGAAAGTGCCCTCATAAAAAATATCCGAAAACAAAATAAAAGAAAGTTAAAAACGGATTACATACAGATTAATCTCAGCAATCGAATGAAAAAAAAAATAATAATATTAATGCAACCGAGATATATTTTTTTATTTCTTCCATAGGATTAGTATTAGCAAACGAGTCTTTTCATCTGACTAAAGTAGTCCTTTAATATTTAACAGCTCTCAGGAATTTCTCGAGAAATTCAGAAGATATTTTGTAAAGCTCCCTCCCCCCCCGGAGCTGTAAAATGTCCCCCCCCCCTCCCTCGGAAAATTTGAGGTTTTGGGTTTTCGATGATCAAAAAGGAAGTTGCACCCCCGGAACTCTGTAATGTGCCCGCCCCCTCCCCCGGAGCTACAAAAGTCTCTCCCGGAGGTAAGTTGATGTTACATACAGTGCATTCCAAAAGGGGGGGGGGAGTGGCAATCGCCCCGGGCGCAGGTATTTAAGAAGTGCCAAAATTATATTACAAACGTCATTTTCGGCTTGTCGCATGAAAAAAAATTGGGGAGGGGGGGGGGGAGAAAATTGACACTTTGTGACTCAAGATATAATTGCAAATTGTAAAACAAGTGTTAGAGACTGCCTTTTGCTGTATTTTTTACAACAATTATTTACAATTTTGCAACAGCTGTAATTATAGAACTAATGCACCGATTTCAATAAAAATTTATATTCAGGTAGTACCTGACATAAATTGAATCCCATTAGTGTTTGGTGCAAATTCCCCAATAGGTGGCGCTGTTGTGCCGATTTCGAGAACTAAAGCAAGGATTTCAAAGCAGGGTTCTGTTTTTTTTTAAACCCTGGTTGAGAAGTTTTATTTGAATGTCATTTCTTTCCCTGCTATAGACTGGGCTGCGACAATCACCTCATCAAGCTTACGGCTGAAATTCCAGAATTAGTTAAAACCACGGGTGCGGAATATGTCCGATCCGGCGATCTAGGATTGGAGGAAATTTTAACCACCTGGGGAAATACTGCAGAAACATATACAATTGATTTAGATTTTAAGAACGAATTCCGTAATTTCCTGAGATAGAAAACTTTCACTACAAATAAAAAGATCTGTATGGCAACTTCCAGAAAATCGATGTCAGAATAATATGTATCGCATATTTGGGGTGATTCTGTTTCGAATTTCACTTATGCCATATATACTCGAAGTCTGTAAATAAATGTTCTATATCTACGATAGTACAGCAATTACCGATAACATAAGGTACAACTTTGGGGAAATTTTCATGTGGATTGGGGGAAATTTTGGGAGTAGAAACATTTTCTGCACCCCTGGTTAAAACTCAATTGACATATTTAAATGCATCCGGTCTGTCAAGCCAAAACAATTACAAACCTATTTCTTTAAAAGAATTTAAATAAATTCATATACATATATATTTCATTTTTGAAGAATTTAGAATATTTCAAAATTTTCAGTATTTTATAAAAGGGGTATATATAAATATATATATAAAGAGGTATATTCTTAATATTTTTTTAATATAAATTTCAATATTTTATATATTATATTTTATAAATTTTTTTCAATATTTTATTTTCAATGTTTCATTTTATGTTTTTTTAAAAGTGATATTATTTATTTATTTATTTTTGCATTCTACAGCTGAGATCGATCTGAATCCAGGGCATTTTTGCTTTTCCGATTTTAGATCCGATCCGTAAACAAAATTAAAAAAAAAAAGTTAAAAACGGATTACATACAGATTGATCTCAGCTATCGAATGAAAAAAAAAAAAAAAATGAAATGCAACCGAGATATTTTTTTTATTTCTTCCATAGGATTAATATTGGCAAATGGTGTGGCCCTGTAAATGAATAATAGCTGCATTTTCATTTTATATTTTATAGAATGCCTATTTTAATGTACCTCGTAAAAGTATATAAATTTCAATATGTTTGATAGGGTATAACATCTTTAAAATGCAAAGAACATTTATTGCTAAATTACAGGACCACACAAAAGTCGTCCAGGTCATCCGTCCGTCTGTCTGTCTGCATATAACAACGCTAAAACTACCCAACCGAATCGTTTGAAATTTGAAATATATAATTATAACAAAATTTTGTCGAGCCATTTCAAATTTTATGAAAATCGGATGCATAGTTCAATTACAGGGACAATCAAAAGTATTCCTTTACATTACGGTCAATAAGGAAAAAGTTTCAAATAAATTTTAATCGCTTGAAATTTAAAAGATATAATTATGACATAATTTTGTCGAGCCATTTCAAATTTTATGAAAATCGGATGCATAGTTCAATTACAGGGACAATCAAAAGTATTCCTTTTCCTTTACATGACGGTCAATGGGGAAAAAAGTTTCAAATAAATTTTAATCGTTTGAAATTTAAAATACATAATTATCATTTCGAGCCATTTCAAACTTTATGAAAATCGGATGCTTAGTTCAATTACACGGACAATCAAAAGTATTTCTTTACATTACGGTCAATAGGACAAAATAGCTTCAGGTACATTTATCCTAAAATATACATTCTTTACAATGTGTGATGTAAAGAACATTTATTACTAAATTACAGGGGCATACAAAGGTATTCCACCACATAATGCTATACGGGGGAACATTGTTTGGGAATGAATATGAAAAAAAAGTATTTTCGGTTTCGAATGACGTCAGCTTGAAAAACCCGGATGAAAAAAGTCACGTGACAACATCATCGCGGGAACTGAGTCAGAAATGGCTAGCTGTAGTTTCGTGTGGTCTTTAATTTTTCTTATTAAAAAGTGGCTAAAACTCTAGTTTTACAAGTCGGAACAAATAAAGAAGGTATTTATACAATTTAAATAATAATGTTGTGAATTTTTTGTCTGTTAGTCTAAGAAGTGAACTAGATTATGATCGCTCAAATGTGTAAAGCATATTTCCGCACTTTGGATAGAAATAAAAGAATATTTTTAGCTTTCTCAATTCCAAATTAAATACCTTAATTAACAAAAGTACAATTTTTTTTTTTTTTTTTTTTTTTTTTTTTTTTTTTTTACTAAAAAACAAAACTCTTTTATGTAACTTTAGCAATTTGTTATATCACTTTAAGATGAATTTAATAATTTCAATGTATAGATGAGTTAGAATTTGAAAACGAAAGTATTTTTTTTTTATTATTATTATTTTTTTTTTTTTTAATTTAATGTATGGAATTGGGGACCCATGGGCAAAGTCCCGATTAGCCCATACAGTAACAAGGGCCTGCTATATTATAAACATTGTAAATGCACTCTTTGTCAAATGAAGTAGTTCAGTCTGTTGTCAACACTGACTCTCGACATTTCAAATCTTCTAAACATCGTACATTTAGTCTAATTTTTTTTTATACTTCCCTTGTCTGTAGAGAGAGAAAAAGAACAAAAAATAGCACTCTTTGTTATTGAAACTTCAGTGCTTCTGTTGTCAATTTGTCTTATATGAAGTGACTCAATATTTCTACGTCTTCTAAGCATCGCACATTTAGTCTTAATTTTTTTCGTGTCTCTAATAAAGATTCTTATACTAGAGAGTGTATTCTATTATAAGAAGCTGATTCCTATCATACTATTCAATAAATAATGTTTTTGGTACAGTTAAAATGTTGTCAAAGTGTGCGTTTTGATACAACTGTCTTACTGTAAAGAACTTTCCTACTCTAGTATATGAACCTCTTATTGTACTGTAGTAGCACTAGATTGTCATCCTTATGTTATAGCAATTGCTCTTCCTCTTCCGACTGTAGTAGATAATAGAGAAAACAAGAAAAAAAAAATTGCCGTCTCTCTGTCTGTAAACGTTCTATCATCCGAACAAACAGAGATATAGACTAGAAATTTTGTATGTATTTAGTATGGAAGAATGGGGCGAAGCCTATTTAATATCAGTAACCTCGATTTTCCGGAACTATTTTTTTCGCACTCTCGAAAAATTCGTTCTGATGAAAGGTATACGAAAATTTTTGAAATGTTTTATTTTAAGGAGTGATCGTAAAAGGCAATAAAATAACACACATTTCGCATCAAGAACGAAGTCGATCGAATTATTAGTTGCCGAGATATCTGTAATCCCGTTTTCCACATTCTTCGATTTTTCATGACCCTGTATTTTATTTAAATTTCAATTCAGTGATATGTTTTAATTTGTAATGAAACGTTTAATCCGACACAGTAAACTGTTACTTTATATGATTATTATTTTTGGAGTTATAAGGATGTTTCTTTTATGCTACTCGAACAGTTTGGCGTGTTATATAATTGGTCGAAATTGGTACATCAGCAATTCATTAATAGAGCATGAATATGTGTTAAAATACACATTTAAATTTTGTTTGTGGAATTGCAATTCATGTTATAAATAATTGACACATGTTTTGTTTTCCTATATTATAGTATGCATGATGGGTAAGTATTAACCACTAGTTTTATTTAGTAATAAAATATGTAACCCATATTTACGGAAGGAAATCCAAGGTTCGAAGAAAACCTCGGAAAACTCCGAACGGTTAGGCCGACGGTCCCGATTGGGTTCGAACCCAGCACCTACCAGTTTGGAGGTCAAAATCTCTCGGCCATTGGTGGGCCGTGAAAGGAAAAACAATGTTAAAGTAAAACCCCGATAATTCGGATTAATTGGGAACGAACCCAATCCGGATTATGGAAAATCCAGATTATCCGGAGAATTAAAAAAAAAAAAAAGAAATACATTAAAACATACTTACGGAAAATCACCTTTATGTTAAACTTATTGAGTATTTTCATCAAAGCAATTAGGAAACAGAAAATATTTTTTCACTGTTTTTCTATTGAAAATCTTAAAAAAAAAAACATGATAAGATCTGACTTCACTTATTTAAACTTTTTGTAAAAATTGAATGCTTTTGTTTGGATTTGAAACTTTGGTTTTATTTATGCCGGCCAATTATCTACACTGTGCGATATGGGCCCTAAGGGGTGGTCTTTCTAAGGGTACCCTAACCCGTATTGACGCAAGGCTCGAAGAAAACTCCGAACGGTTAGGACGACGGCCGCAAATGGGTATTTTACGTCGTGCTAGGGATATAGGACCAGGGAGGGCAGTGCCCTTCGTAGGGGTCTTTCTAAGGGAACCTAAGCCGTATTTCAGCAAGGTTCGAAGAAAATTGCCGAATATTCGGTGTTCGGTTGTTTTGGTGCATTCTTGTCGTCCGACTATCTACACTAGGGATACAGGTTGGTTGGTTGGTTGATTAGGGTTTTATGGCGGAAAATCCCTTTAGGGACATGCTGCGCCAAGAAAAAGGTGAGAACAAAAAGTTCAAAAAAACGTAATACAGCTTAAAATGTAAAAGTTAAAATGTAAAAATAGCATTAAAAGGCTGTCCTAGTATTTGTCATAATTGGAAAGTCATGTTAGGATTAAAATCTGTCTCCAAATGTCAAAGTTAAAATCAAACAATGTCTAAAAAGAAGCACAAAAATATATAAAAACAATTTAAAAGGGTAAAATCACTGAGGTCTATATTTTCTTCAAAAGTAACATTTTCATCACCATCACTCGAGTCGTAAGATGCCGACTCCATAGCCTCCTCCACGTACTGATTCATCTGCCTTGGATCTTTGAGATTAGCTGTAGATGGGCCATGACATGATTTTCTCTGTTTATTCTTCACAGTTTGCCAATGTGAAGAACCCCGAATAGTTTTATTCTCTTTTGTTTTCTGGGTAGGTTTTACAGTTAGATTAGTTTTGGGTTTGTGGGAATTTGATGCAGATGAATCAGGTGTTTTTCCATTCTCAGGTTTGGTTATATTTTTTGATTGGCTTGATTTCTGTGCTTGACTAGTCCAATATTCAATTTTCACAGGTTCTGATGACGGTTTCCAAAGCACTAATTTTGGCAACACTCTGGTAACAGCAGTATCACGGGTCTTTTTCTTTATAGGACTAGATGTTTTTTCAGGAGAACTGTTCTTAAAAGGAGCTTCAGTCTGGGTGTCTTACAGGTTTTGTTTGTTGCTTGAGTAAGCTAGAGTAAGAAACTCCAACAGATGGGGTTCTCGATTCTACAATTTTACGAGCTTCAGGGTAAGGAAGGTTTTGGGTTATTTTTATAGTAATGATCTCTTTTTCACGGTTCCAAATAGGACAGGAGCGAGAATATGATGTATGATCACCTTTGCAATTTGCGCAGCGTTCCTGTTTTTCACAAGTTTTACTGTCGTGGCCAACTTCTGCACAATGTGCACAGGTACTAGGGATACAGGACCAGGGAGGGGAGTGCCCTTCGTAGGGGTCTTTCTAAGGGAACCTAAGCCGTATTTACGCAAGGTTCGAAGAAAATTGCCGAATATTCGGTGTTCGGTTTTTTTGGTGTATTCTTGTCGTCCGATTATCTACATTAGGGATATAAGACCAGGGAGGGGAGTGCCCTTCGTAGGGGTCTTTCTAAGGGAACCTAAGCCGTATTTACGCAAGGTTCGAAGAAAACCAGAAAACTCCGAACAGTTAGGCCGACGGCTGCAATCTATGGTAGAAATTCATAATGATATCTCGTTAAATCGCTATATTTTTAAGTTTGGAGTAGTTTTAAGAGTAGTCAAAAAACGGCGACTTTTTCAAAAAATCGCGAAAAAATGGCAAATTTCTTCAAAAAATCGGAAAAAAACAGGCAAAATTCTTCTATATTATTACTGTAGTAATTATTTCTTTTTATTTTAAATAAAAATCATGTTAACATGTATAATTTGGCAAAATGGGTCGACGGGATAACAGAGTAGTACCGAACATATTTTTGTTCCCAGATCTCCCGCTTTGGAAAAATCGGTTCAAAACGTCGTTTCGGACAGCCTTTTTTGCAACATTGTCTGCATTTTATCGAAAAATCGACCCTCAAAGCACCTTATGTCTTTTCTCAATTAAAAAAATTGAAAGTGGGTTGCATCTGAGAGCAAAAATGAATTTAAGGTACTACTTGGTTATCCCGTTGACCAAATTTCTGTCGCCAAATTCTAAGATTAAATGCCAAAAATGGCGATTCAAGAATGTTTCCCCAGAGGTTAATGCAAATCTGGTACTTAAATATAAACGCCACCGCAGCAGAACTTGCACTAATGTGCCAGTAAAGAGCAATATTGTTGTTCGCACGTGCACAAAAATAATGGCGTCAAAAAATGCACTAAAAGGCTTTGGAAAGCACTAAAAGACTAAAATATGGCGCCAAAAATCAGCAAAATACAAGGTAACAAGGAATCCAAAAGATAACTGCGGTGGCGTTAGTCTTTTGAGTGCTCCTGTAAATGAACTATACAATACCAAAAATGACATGGCAAGTGTCATTAACATATTTCTGTGTACAGAATTCATAAATATTTTACAACTGTATAGGAAAGTGTTAAGGTTGTTCTCAACTTTTTTGCTCAACAAGCGTATAACGTTTTGACTCATTTACAAATCCATTTTTTTTTTAAGGGTGTATTCGTAAAAATGATTTTCCACCTTCGAAATTTTTCGATACATTTTCAGACTCATTTTTAAAAGCAGAAACATGAAACTGGCTGAGATGATTTTGCAGTGATGTATAAGATGCCGTGTGAAGTAATTTTTTGCTGAAATTTAACGCTTTTTTTTTATGAAATTTGCCATTTTTTTCGCGATCTTTTTAAGAAATTTGCAGGTTTTTGTGATTTTTAGATGAAATTTTCCATTTTTTGCGATTTTTTAAAGAAATTAGCCATTTTTTGTGATGAAATTCCCCGTTTTTTCGCGATCTTTTTAAGTAATTTTCCGTTTTTTAGTGATTTTTTGAAGGAATTTGGCACTTTTTGGCGATTTTCTGAGGAAATTGGCCGTTTTTTCGCGATCTTTTGATGAAATTTGACGTTTGTTCACGATTATTGAATGAAATTTGACGTTTTTTCACGATCTTTTGACAAAATTTGACACTTTTTCACGAATTTTTTTATAAAATTAGCAGCTTTTTTGATGAAATATTGCTTTTTTCACGATCTTTTGATGAAATTCGTCGTATTTTGCGATCTTTTTGTGAAATTTAATGCTTTTTAATGAAATTTGCCATTTTTTCGCGATCTTTTTAAGAAATTTGCAGGTTTTTGTGATTTATAGATGAAATTTGCCGCTTTTTCGTGATTTTTTTAAAGGAATTTGCCGTTTTTTATTACTCTAAAAACAACTCTAAACTAAAAATATAACTTTAAAAAAATTTAAATTTATATTTTCAATAAAAATCACTAAATATTAAAAAATCGCAGGGGTCAAATTTTCTTTAATTGGAAAAACATTGTAGTTGGCAATATTCCATGAATAATAATAATAAAAAAAAAATAGATGCTAAACCCTAAGTCTCGAAAGATCGCATTGAAAATCACATTAATAGTCATTCAAATTCAAAAATTGTCTCTCTTTTTGCTATATTTTTAGAAGAAATTTGCCTTCTTTTCGCGATCCAAAACCAAAATCGTGTAAAAATATCGAAATTGGAGCGAGATATTTGATAGAAGTGTCGTTCTCTTCTAGTATAAGTTCTGACTTAATATTTCTCAACTTCTAATAATCGCACATTTGGATAAATTAAGTATACGTATTTGCAGTGGATTTTAGACAATTTTTACTCTTTCTAAGTGTGTTAAAAAACAAATGCGGTTTTCTTTCTTTTGTTTTCTCGCGTTTTTTTTTTTTTTTTTTTTTTTTTCGATTTTTGTGAAATTTTGCTATTTTTGTACTGCAAATTGTGAAAACTTTCACTTTTTTTTTTTTTTTTTTTTTTTTTTAACAAATTTAGTGGTTTTTGAACCGCGAATTTCAAACATTGAAATTAAAAAAACCAAAAATTTTTATGTACTTTTCATCAGGATGATCTTTTCGAGAGTACGAAAAAAATAGTTCCGGGTAATCGAGGTTGCTGATATTAAATAGACTTCTTCGACATCTTCCATAATAAGCATATACAAAATTTCAAGTCTCTATCACAATTTATTCTGGAGATAGAGCTTTTACAGTAAGCTAGTAATTGAAATTTTCCGCTTTTTCGCGATTTTTTTATGGAATTAGCAGCTTTTTTAATAAAGTTTGATGTTTTTTCACGATCTTTTGACAAAATTTGCCATTTTTCGGTGATTTTTTTGTGAAATTTGCAGGTTTTTTTTATTTTTTGATGAAATTTGCCGCTTTATCTTGATTGTGTTAAGAAATTTTCTATTTTTTCGCGATTTTTTGATGAAATGTTACGCTTTTTCGCCATTTTTTGATAAAATTGGCCGCTTTTTCGCGATTTTTTAATGAAATTCGGGATAGCTGAGATCGATCTGTATGCAGTCCGTTTTTACTTTTACGATTTCGGTTGCAGATATTGTTTAGGAGATTGGCTTTCGCTTTCCAAACCGGTTCCGAAAATGACATCGTCCTTATAAAAGAAAAAAATATATATATTTAACAATATCAAAAACGTAAAAAACGGCATCCATACTGATCGATCTCAGTTACCCATTGCAAAAAAAAAAAAAAAAAAAAAAAAAAAGTCATTTAAAAATATTGAAATGCAAGCGAGTGTCAATTTCTTCCATAGGATTAGCATAAGAGGTCTTTTCATTGGACTGAAAGATATAAAATAAAATTTTCACATATGCAGCAACATATAAAAACAAAAAGCACTATTTAAATTATGCGCGTGTTTGTAGTTGAAAGAATTTTTCTATCACACTCATGTCTATTCTAAACCTACGGTGCAAGTTCTTTGCAGATTTAATTCTAACAGTGCGATTATAATAAACGATTAAAAATAGCGTCCATGTGCTTTTATTTGTATTTTTATTAATATTCTGTTGATTATTGTTTCATTTCCTTTATTTGAAAAAAAAAATTAAAATGTCACTCACTAATTTTTCTCGACGGGATGACTGCCGAAATATCTGGCACCCTTTAAATGTCTGCGCCCCGGGGCGATCGCCCCTCCCCCCCCCCCCTCGTGCCCCGCGCTGTACGGCATTGTAACACTATAATAAATTTATATCACATTAATTGGCACTATAATTGGCGATTTAATATAATCAGCCACATTTATTCCGGGAGGGACGAATTGCTTAAACGGAGCATCCTTATAACTCCAAAATTAACAATCCTATGAAATAACGGTTTGCGGCTTCGGATTAAGCGTCTCATTTCGCATTCAAATATATCTTTGAATCGAAAATTGAATGATATACAGAGACAGGAAAAATCTCCGTAATATTGACGTAATCTGTTTTTCGATTGCAAATATCTCGACAACTAATGATCCGATTGACTCGGTTCTTGGTGTGAAATTTTTGCCATTTTATGGCCTTTAAAGTCCATACCTTGAAATTAAAAAAATCAAAAAAATTTTACATACTTTTTATGAGAACGGGTTTTTCGAGGATACGAAAAAAATAATTCCGGATAATCGAGGTTACTGACGATTATCCGAATAATCGAGGCTTGTTTGTACTCGCACATAGTAAGTCCATACAAAATTTCAAGTCTCTATCTCAATTTGTTCGGGAGATGCACTAGGTTATCCCCTCGACTCAAAAACTATCGCCAAATTATAAGATTGAATGCCGTCTGTCCGTCAGTGACACTTTCTTTTTTTCTTCCATCGCACTTGTGTCCAATCTTTTAATTGGTTTATGTATTTATACATTCTTAAGCGATTAGAATTATAAGAGACATTATAAGCGATTTCGATCACGTCATCACCCGTTTTTCTCCTGCTTTCCGACCGGTTTTTCTGCTTTCGTCGAGAAATGTGCTCAAAAACGTCCACTTTGTAGGCTTGTTATGAAAGATCTATTGTGTTTAAAAAAAAATTGAAATTATTTTAAAACGAAAATAATGATCATTAAAAAAAGTTTAGTTAATAATGATAGAACAAAATACTTTATATCATTTTAAGTTTTTTAATTACAAGTATTGAAGTAATTCTTATTTTAAGTAATAAAAAAACAAATAATTAGTAGAATATTAATAAAAATACAAATAAAAATCACTTAATGACGTTCGAAACATGTGTATCGTATTTAATGTCATTGAATGCGACATTCACGATCATCCATTATTGGCATTTAATCTTATAGTTTGGCGATAATGTTTTGGTCGACGGGATAACAGAGTAGTACCAAATATTTAAAATAACATAATTTAATCTGTACACATTTTTTTTTTCAATCTAAAGAAAATAAGGTACAGACAGTTACTAAATGAATATGACATGTTTTGCGATATTCAATGCATTGTTACCGTAACATTTTTATTTTTGATAGACAGATTTCAATGGTCAGAATAAATTGGAAGGTTAAAGAATGTTTTAATTTTATATTGGTTGATAACTGAACTTGTTATCCTTTTTTTTATTAGTTTTGAAGTGTCAAAAATTGTCTTACAAGTAAATTTCAAATTTAATGGGTTAATTTATTTGTACTATACATGCATGTAGAAACAGCTATAGATATATGTACACAGGTATATTTATATACACCTAAACTCACATTATGTGCACATCAGTGTTTTATTTTCTTATTACACAACTAACTACTCGGTACACAACTAGTTATTTTAAGCTGACATGGTAACCTGGATATTAGTATTAATTTATAAATAAATTGTTTATTTAGTTTTATTTTCCTTTGAAACATAACATAAATATAACGTTTATAAGATGTTCATAAAAATTTTAAAATGTTGTTTTTGTGAAACCTGGAAAAATTTGTCAAGATGTCAATTTGTCCGTTTTTTATTTATTTTTTTTTCATTTTGTTTACAGTTATTTTTTACGAGGACGCTTTCATTTTCGGAACCGGTTTGGAAAACTCCATAAAAAACATCTGCAACCCAAATCGAAAAACTAAAAAACGAACACCATTCAGATCGATCCGAGTCATCCAATGCAAAAAGAATCGTCTAAAAATATTAAAATGCAACCCAGATATCTTTATAAATTTCTCCCATAGGATTAGCATTAGCGAACGGGTCTTCTCGTTCGAGCGAAGTAGCCTTTTATTCAGAAATTGTCTAACTGCACTCAATTTTCTGTTTTTTTTTTTTTTTTTTTTTTTTTTTTTTTTTTTTTTTTTTAACACAATACATCTTTTATAACAAGCCTACAAAGTGGACGTTTTTGAGCACATTTCCCGACGAAAGCAGAAAAACCGGTCGAAAAGCAGGAGGGAAACGGGTGATGACGCGATCGAAATCGCTTATAACTGGATAGGTAATTGAATGATCCTAAAATGGAAAAAATAACTTCGATTCGAAATCGCTTCCACAGTCAGGCCTTCCAATTTCTTATCTTGTCCGTTAAAAAATGAATGCGTCAAAACGCTGTACAGTGCTAATTAAGAGAAATATTTTATCGCGATTTCGAAAAAAATGTATGGAGAAATTATTTTCTGGTGAAAGCTTTTATTAAATCTCGACATCGCAAACAACAAATAAATGACAGCACATTCAATTGCACATAAACTTAATACAACTTTTGTTAAACCTTAGCAACACATATCATATTCATAAAATTGTGAAATAGTTTAACGGAATTAAAACACGCCCCAAACAATGTAATGTTATGCAATAATCATATATTTCAAACGATTGAAATGCATGAGAAACTTTTTTCCCCATTGACCGTAATGTAACGGAATACTTTTGATTGTACCTGTAATTCATCCGATTTTCATAAAATTTGAAATGACTCGACAAAATTATGTAATAATATTATATTTTAAATTTCAAACGATTCGGTTGGGTAGTTTTTGCGTTGTTATATGCGGACAGACAGACGGACGGACTGAAAGACAACTGCCGCTCAAAAACCCCTAAATTTGAAAAAAAGCAAAAATTTTCACAAATCTGCAGCATAAAAATAACAAAAATCTCTAAAAAATAACGCGAGAGAGAGAGAAAAAAAACCCGGCATATTTATGAAATTCGCGGCTCAAAATCTACCGAATACAATTCTTTTCTTCAATACATCTTCCGGTCACCAGATGGCGACAAAAAAAAAAAAAAAAAAGAATTCCAATCTGCAATTAAAAGAATGAATTGACAGTTTTATTAAATAATTTCAGTTTATTTAAATAATTTTGAATGTTTGGCGTCAAATTTAATATGTCAAAACAATTACAAACCTATTTCTTTAAACAGATTCATGTAGATGTATACTTGATTTTTGAAGAATTATTTAAATTATCGCTGGAAAAGTTATTTTCACACACACATACATAAAATTCCTTTTTAAACATATATAGTCACAGGTGTATTGAAGAATTGTTGCTTGAAATAATTTTAGTTTATTAAAATTTAGTTTATAATAATTATGGATTTCGTTTCAAATGTGAAAATTCGAAATTCATAATGAATATTTTATTCAACATGAAAAGGTACATCATAAAAAAACTAGTCGTTGGGGGCCACCGTAATACTTACCCATCATGGATAGGCATATGAAAATATAACATGTGAAAACTATTTATACAATGCATTACAATTCATAAACAAAATTTAAATATTGTTAATATACATAGTAATGCTATATAAAAGAACTGCTGATGTACCAATTTCGACAAAATATATAAAACGCCAAACTACTCAAGTAGTACGTAAAAGAAACATCCTTATAACTCCAAAAACAATAATTCTATTAACTAACGATTAACTGCGTCGGATTAAGCGTCTCATTTCCAATTAAAATATACCTCTGAATTGAAATTTGAATGAAATACAGGGTCATGAAAAATCGAAGAATGTGGAAAACAGGATTATGAATATCTCGGGAACTAATGATCCGATCGACTTTGTTCTATATGCAAAATGTGTGTTATTTTATTGCCTTTTACGTCCATTTCTTAGAATAAAAAAATTCGAAAATTTTTATATACCTTTCACCAGAACGATTACTTCGAGAGTCCGAAAAAAATATTTCCGGATAATCGAGGTTACTGACATTAAATAGGCTTCGTCCCATTCTTATATACTAACTACATACAAAATTTCAAGTCTCTCTATATCAATTTGTTCGGGAGATAGAGCGTTTACAGACAGACAGACGGACGGCAATTTTTTTTTTTTTTCTAAAAATATGTTTTTCGGAATCTCCACTATCTAAAACGAGTAAATCCGTCAAAATTTTTTTTTCGATTTTCAAAACGATTGCAAGACTTACCCTATACTACGTATGATTGGTAAGTAAAAAAAAAAATTAATCCTGAGCTAATAACTTCCAAATTCTTCCTTTTCAATTTTGGTAAATATCTTGACACGAAAAGTTATTCAGTCACAAGAAATACATCGAAACATTTCATAATAAGAAATGTGTGGAATTAAAAATGATATTCATGTATTCGCTATCGAACATCAACTTCCGTTATTTGCGAAAATGAAATAAAATAACCGAATAGACGAGAATTCCTAAAGACCCCGTGTTCAGAAAAAATGGTTTCTCCAAAGCGCTAGTGCTGCCATCTAGTGTTCTGGCAATAAACCGATTTCGAGATGAAAAGTTTATTGGAATTGAAATCTTTTTTTTTTTTTTTTTTTTCAATTGATTGTACATTTCAATATGTTCCACAGTACAGTACTCTTAATGAAATAAAAGGAATCTATATATGATAAAGTAGATATTTTATTCTATTTTTCAATTTTTTATTTTTTATTATTGATATTTAAAAAAATATTTTTGGATCACAAATTTGTAAATTTGTGTATTGTATTTTAATCCGCTGTGTCACATTCCCCCCTCCCCTCAGAAAAATTTAGATTTTCGTATTTCGATGGTCAAAAAGTGCTATTCTCTCCCCCCCCTTTCCAGTGCAACAAAAGTCCCTCCTGAAGAAAAGTGTCTGAATTCGACACTGTTGCATATTTTTGTTGTCAGGTCTCCCGCTTTGGGAAAATCGGTTCAAAACGCCGTTTTGGACGGCCTTTTTTGCAGCATTGTCTGCATTTTATCGAAAAATAATTTGGCAAAATGGGTCGACGGGATAACCGAGTAGTACCGAACATATTTTTGTTCCCAGGTCTCCCGCTTTGGAAAAATCGGTTCAAAACGCCGTTTTGGACGGCCTTTTTTGCAGCATTGTCTGCATTTTATCGAAAAATAATTTGGCAAAATGGGTCGACGGGATAACCGAGTAGTACCGAACATATTTTTGTTCCCAGGTCTCCCGCTTTGGAAAAATCGGTTCAAAACGCCGTTTTGGACGGCCTTTTTTGCAGCATTGTCTGCATTTTATCGAAAAATAATTTGGCAAAATAAGTCGACGGGATAACCGAGTAGTACCGAACATATTTTTGTTCCCAGGTCTCCCGCTTTGGAAAAATCGGTTCAAAACGCCGTTTTGGACGGCCTTTTTTGCAGCATTGTCTGCATTTTATCGAAAAATAATTTGGCAAAATGGGTCGACGGGATAACCGAGTAGTACCGAACATATTTTTGTTCCCAGGTCTCCCGCTTTGGAAAAATCGGTTCAAAACGCCGTTTTGGACGGCCTTTTTTGCAGCATTGTCTGCATTTTATCGAAAAATAATTTGGCAAAATGGGTCGACGGGATAACCGAGTAGTACCGAACATATTTTTGTTCCCAGGTCTCCCGCTTTGGAAAAATCGGTTCAAAACGCCGTTTTGGACGGCCTTTTTTTCAGCATTGTCTGCATTTTATCGAAAAATAATTTGGCAAAATGGGTCGACGGGATAACCGAGTAGTACCGAACATATTTTTGTTCCCAGGTCTCCCGCTTTGGAAAAATCGGTTCAAAACGCCGTTTTGGACGGCCTTTTTTGCAGCATTGTCTGCATTTTATCGAAAAATAATTTGGCAAAATGGGTCGACGGGATAACCGAGTAGTACCGAACATATTTTTGTTCCCAGGTCTCCCGCTTTGGAAAAATCGGTTCAAAACGCCGTTTTGGACGGCCTTTTTTGCAGCATTGTCTGCATTTTATCGAAAAATAATTGGGCAAAATGGGTCGACGGGATAACCGAGTAGTACCGAACATATTTTTGTTCCCAGGTCTCCCGCTTTGGAAAAATCGGTTCAAAACGCCGTTTTGGACGGCCTTTTTTGCAGCATTGTCTGCATTTTATCGAAAAATAATTTGGCAAAATGGGTCGACGGGATAACCGAGTAGTACCGAACATATTTTTGTTCCCAGGTCTCCCGCTTTGGAAAAATCGGTTCAAAACGCCGTTTTGGACGGCCTTTTTTGCAGCATTGTCTGCATTTTATCGAAAAATAATTTGGCAAAATGGGTCGACGGGATAACCGAGTAGTACCGAACATATTTTTGTTCCCAGGTCTCCCGCTTTGGAAAAATCGGTTCAAAACGCCGTTTTGGACGGCCTTTTTTGCAGCATTGTCTGCATTTTATCGAAAAATAATTTGGCAAAATGGGTCGACGGGATAACCGAGTAGTACCGAACATATTTTTGTTCCCAGGTCTCCCGCTTTGGAAAAATCGGTTCAAAACGCCGTTTTGGACGGCCTTTTTTGCAGCATTGTCTGCATTTTATCGAAAAATAATTGGGCAAAATGGGTCGACGGGATAACCGAGTAGTACCGAACATATTTTTGTTCCCAGGTCTCCCGCTTTGGAAAAATCGGTTCAAAACGCCGTTTTGGACGGCCTTTTTTGCAACATTGTCTGCTTTTTATCGAAAAATAATTTGGCAAAATGGGTCGACGGGATAACCGAGTAGTACCGAACATATTTTTGTTGTCAGGTCTCCCGCTTTGGAAAAATCGGTTCAAAACGCCGTTTTGGACGGCCTTTTTTGCAGCATTGTCTGCATTTTATCGAAAAATAATTTGGCAAAATGGGTCGACGGGATAACCGAGTAGTACCGAACATATTTTTGTTGTCAGGTCTCCCGCTTTGGAAAAATCGGTTCAAAACGCCGTTTTGGACGGCCTTTTTTGCAGCATTGTCTGCATTTTATCGAAAAATAATTTGGCAAAATGGGTCGACGGGATAACCGAGTAGTACCGAACATATTTTTGTTCCCAGGTCTCCCGCTTTGGAAAAATCGGTTCAAAACGCCGTTTTGGACGGCCTTTTTTGCAGCATTGTCTGCATTTTATCGAAAAATAATTTGGCAAAATGGGTCGACGGGATAACCGAGTAGTACCGAACATATTTTTGTTCCCAGGTCTCCCGCTTTGGAAAAATCGGTTCAAAACGCCGTTTTGGACGGCCTTTTTTGCAGCATTGTCTGCATTTTATCGAAAAATAATTTGGCAAAATGGGTCGACGGGATAACCGAGTAGTACCGAACATATTTTTGTTCCCAGGTCTCCCGCTTTGGAAAAATCGGTTCAAAACGCCGTTTTGGACGGCCTTTTTTGCAGCATTGTCTGCATTTTATCGAAAAATAATTTGGCAAAATGGGTCGACGGGATAACCGAGTAGTACCGAACATATTTTTGTTCCCAGGTCTCCCGCTTTGGAAAAATCGGTTCAAAACGCCGTTTTGGACGGCCTTTTTTGCAGCATTGTCTGCATTTTATCGAAAAATAATTTGGCAAAATGGGTCGACGGGATAACCGAGTAGTACCGAACATATTTTTGTTGTCAGGTCTCCCGCTTTGGAAAAATCGGTTCAAAACGCCGTTTTGGACGGCCTTTTTTGCAGCATTGTCTGCATTTTATCGAAAAATAATTTGGCAAAATGGGTCGACGGGATAACCGAGTAGTACCGAACATATTTTTGTTGTCAGGTCTCCCGCTTTGGAAAAATCGGTTCAAAACGCCGTTTTGGACGGCCTTTTTTGCAGCATTGTCTGCATTTTATCGAAAAATAATTTGGCAAAATGGGTCGACGGGATAACCGAGTAGTACCGAACATATTTTTGTTCCCAGGTCTCCCGCTTTGGAAAAATCGGTTCAAAACGCCGTTTTGGACGGCCTTTTTTGCAGCATTGTCTGCATTTTATCGAAAAATAATTTGGCAAAATGGGTCGACGGGATAACCGAGTAGTACCGAACATATTTTTGTTCCCAGGTCTCCCGCTTTGGAAAAATCGGTTCAAAACGCCGTTTTGGACGGCCTTTTTTGCAGCATTGTCTGCATTTTATCGAAAAATAATTTGGCAAAATGGGTCGACGGGATAACCGAGTAGTACCGAACATATTTTTGTTCCCAGGTCTCCCGCTTTGGAAAAATCGGTTCAAAACGCCGTTTTGGACGGCCTTTTTTGCAGCATTGTCTGCATTTTATCGAAAAATAATTTGGCAAAATGGGTCGACGGGATAACCGAGTAGTACCGAACATATTTTTGTTCCCAGGTCTCCCGCTTTGGAAAAATCGGTTCAAAACGCCGTTTTGGACGGCCTTTTTTGCAGCATTGTCTGCATTTTATCGAAAAATAATTTGGCAAAATGGGTCGACGGGATAACCGAGTAGTACCGAACATATTTTTGTTGTCAGGTCTCCCGCTTTGGAAAAATCGGTTCAAAACGCCGTTTTGGACGGCCTTTTTTGCAGCATTGACGTGCGTCCACAATGAATGCAGCGGCACGACTGAAGGGGAATGCGGAAGGGAGAGGGAGCAAGCAGAAGGAACAGCTAATAGGAAAGAAGAAGGCAACAGCCAATCACGGAAGAGCATAAACAAAACTAGATAGACAATGAAGGAGAGGAAAGGAAGAAGGGGGGAAGGGAAATGGGAAAAAAGCGGGGTAAATTTTTGAGTTTGAGGGAAAAATAATTAATGATTTCGAACAAATGGATAAACAACTCCTACATGTCGACATTAGTCGACTCCCGCACTCGGACCCTTATGTCGACTTCTGTCGACTCCCGCACTAAAAGGGTTAAAAAAAAAGACTCAGTAATTTATTTTTTCGTGCAACAGTGAAAGGGCGGGGAGGGGGATTCCCTGGAGTGATAGAATCAAAGTTTATCCTCTACCATTCAGATGGTAGTTTTTGCGTTTTTACATGCGGACGGACGGACTAAACGACAACTATAGGTGCTACGTATCTACATAATTACGAACGCACCTAAAAAGCAACTTACCATTTTTTACCATTTCAGGGTCTTGATTATCCTCCATTTTCTTGAAATAGGGCAAGACCTCTTCATAACTCCACCCTCTAGCGCCCATGATTGCCCAGTCGTTGTAATCTTTTTTGTTTCCTCTAAGATGGATAACACCATTGATGAGCGAACATCCTCCCAATCCTCTTCCACTTGGCATATATACTTGCTGAAAGTATAGACAGTGATTCATTACTAAAAATATACATTGGGTGTCCTCAAATCGTTTAACTTTTAAAATGCCATAGCTGACGAATTTGGACAGCTATTAAAAAAAGTGTACCCAGAAGAAAAAGGTGAAGTGACAGGAAACATTTTACAGTGATTCTCTATTTTAGTTTAAAATAGCAGTGACAAATGGTGCTGTAAGAAATTAACGTTAGATCAATTTTTTTTATCTCTTTTATCTATCCGCATTGATACGAAAGATTGAGGTTAAATATATAGAATGGGACCCCACGAACTCTTGGCGACTGAAAATCACTCTAAATATTTAACCTTTTTTGCATTAATACTAATAGAAAACAAGTTGGAAATTGCACATGAAGCATAGCAAATGAGATGCGTTCGTACTATAACAAAGTTTAAAAAATATCAATCTCATAAAATTGTAAATAGTTAATTACAATTAAAATGCGCATCAAACAATGCTCTTCCTATACCATTATGTAATGGAATACTTTTGTGTGGCCTTGTGAATCAATAAAAAATGTTCTTTGTACCACAGATTATGCAAAATGTATATTATAATATGTACTTTATAGATGCATATCAATTTTATCATGTTTTAATGAGTATAACACTATTGAAATGCATTTGAAACATTTTCCCCTATTGACCGTAATGTAACGGAATACTTTTGATTGTCCCTGCAATGGATCTATGCATCCGATTTAAAAAAAAAAATTGAAATAACTCGACAAAATTATGTAATAATTATGTATTTTAAATTTCAAATGATTTAAATGCATTTGAAACTTTTTTCGTAATTTAATGAATAATTTTGATTGTCCGTGTAATTAATCTATGCATCCAATTTTCATAAAACTTGAAATGACTCTATAAAAGTATGTAATAATTATATATTTTAAATTTTGAACGATTCGGTTGGGTAGTTTTTGCGTTGTTATATGCGGACGGACGTATGGTCTGAACGACAACTATAGGTGCTACGTATTTACATTACTACGAACGCACCTAAAAAGGCCAAACAATTTTTGCGCTTATTGTTTGCAAAGCCCTATATCGCTGCTATTTTAAACTAAAATCGAAAATTGCATTAAAAAAATCCCTAACATTTTACATGACTCTCCTGCAAGAATTTTTTACAATCAATTTACAGGTTATGAAATTTGAAAATCAGCCAGTCAATTTTTGAATAACCTGGTATATAATGCAAAGTAACAAAATATATGTGAAAAAATACAGTAGAGTCAATGATGAACTGACTTTTACATGACTAAGGGTTCGTCGAAAAATCGAAATCGTCAGATAATCTGTACTGCTATATTAGATGTTTTATCAAATTTTTCAGTTAACTAACTGCTGTTAATCATATTTTAAATAAAACAAATATATCATATCTTTATTATAAATGACGAACGTGTCTGTACATAACATGAACTTCATTTTAAGGTTGGCAAAACCTGATGATTAAATCACGATTTTACAACTTTCGTTAATGCAATTTTTCAAACGGGTAAACATAGCACATTTTCAATTTTTACGTATAAGAAAAAAATGTACTTTCAAAGGAAATTATTTTAAAATTTTGTTGCAATTTTCTCATTTATTCTATTTTTTAAAAATATTATTTAAGCACAAGTTTTTTAACACTAGAACCGCCGGGTATTTTACACAAGTTTTACAAAAAGTGTTTCTCACCAGAATTATAATTTTAAACAATTTAACTTATTTAATTAGTCTATTTTTGCGCTATGTACTTTTAACGTATGTTATGAAGAAAATTCTGGTTCGAGTCGATTATCATCAATCTGGCAGGGGTCATTTTGACCCTTAATGGCGGTTTTAGTGTTAAATGTTAGCGATAATTTGCATAACATATTAATTGCATGAGTACGCCCTCATCAGTTTTACTAAAAAAACTGTTATTAACAGAAAAAAGCCAGGTAAGATTGACTTACCTTCAATTAGTTTTCATCTCAGGGCAGGCCGTCGCTAGATTCGTATTGTAGTATCCTTATGTGGTATCCACTTGTTATAACACAAAGTTATGAAGACACGAAAAACACTGCACCATTTAGAAAAAAGAATATTATATTAAACTTGGTTAAAAATTTACGGAGCATTCACAAAAAGCTCCTTTCTCTGTTGTTACATTTTGAAATCTGTGAAAAATACAAGAAAAATTATTATTATGTTACAATGAAAAACAAAATTTATTATTTGAATGTTTATATCGTGAAAGTAATTTAATGTTTATTGATGACAATGTCCTTGATAGTTAATTATCACTTATTTACTATAAATCAATTTCATTATTTGCAGATTATACTCTTTTTGTAAACAACTGAAGGTTATGTTGCGTACGATGACAGTTCTTTCACTTTCGATAAAAGAAAAATTGTTCTTGCTAAAATCATTTCCTGGTTGCTCTTTAATTATGCGATGATTGATGGAAAACAATTTAAGTCTTTTGTTTATTGTTTTCTGTAATCTTCATTTAGAGTTTACATTATAATGTTTTTAACAAACCCCCCCTTAAACTCTCAATGGAGATTATCCAGTAGTTTGAGTTTGTTTCTATTTTCTATGTATTCAGGTTTGGGTTCCGGTTTTGTAAGGATGTCGGCAATCATTGATTTGCTTGGACAATAATGTAGTTGGATTATTCCGTTTTCTTTAAGCTGTTTAATTACATGATACTTGATATCAATGTGCTTTGTTCTGTTGGAATATTTTCCAGATTCTGTCATCTTTATGCAAGAGATGTTATCTTCGAAAATAGTAATTGGCAATTGTTGTGGTACGCCAAGATCTTCTAATAATTTTAATAACCACGTCAATTCTTGCGTAGCACTGGCCGCTGCCACGAATTCTGCTTCTGCAGAGGATTGTGCAATGCAGGTTTGCCTTTTCGTGATCCACATTATAGGATTTTTTCCTAGTAAGAATAAATTTCCTGTAGTTGACCTTCTTGTCTTTAAATCACCCCCCCAATCCGAATCACTATATATTTCCAAGATCGGTGGTTCTTGTGTGCTGATAACCAAATTTAGGTTTTTTGTTGAATTTAGGTATCGTATAAGTCTTTTGACTCCTTTCCAGTCCGATTCGGAGGGGGTTTCGTTTTTTCTGCTTAACCACTTAACCGTCTGCCCCGATATAACTCGGGGTTAAAAGCACTGTTTCCCCATACCCATCGCCGGTGAAGTGGTTAAAATGTTTACAGCTACAAGTATGTCTGGTCTTGATATCGTGGCGATGTATAACAATGCACCTATTGCTTGACGGTATTTCGTGTTGTTTGGCATTTGTTTACCTTCATCATTTAATCGCTGAAATCCTACCTCCATTGGAGTGCTGTATGGTTTAGATTCTGTTAAGTTGAATTTTTTTGCTACTTCTTCTATCTTTGCAGTTTGATTCAGTTTGAATCCATTCTGCGTTTTTTCTATTTTTATTCCGAGGTAGTTGTTTATTTCTCCTAAATCTTCAAGAGTATATTCTGTTTTCAATTTATTTATTATATCTTTTATCTGGTCATCATTTCCTGCAATGAGTATATCATCGACATACACTATGATGTAAATACTATTTTCCCCTTGTTTTTGTATGAATAAACAAGTGTCTGCTGTACTTTGTGTGAAGTTTAATTCTTTAAGTGTTTGGGTAATTTTTATATACCAAGCTCGTGCTGCTTGTTTTAGGCCATAAATTGCCTTTTCCAGTCTACACACTTTGAAAGGTTCTTTTGTGTCTATGTATCCTTCAGGCTGAGACATATATACCTCTTCTTCCAGTTCTCCATGTAGGAAAGCTGTTTTAATGTCAATGTGATGTATTTTTAACTTATGATATGCTGCGGCAGTTAAAAAGCTTCTGAGTGTCGTGTGTGACACCACTGGCGCATATGTTTCGTCATAGTCTATCCCGTATTTTTGTCCGTAACCCTGAGCTACGAGCCTAGCCTTGTATCTTTTTATTTTTCCAAATTCATCATATTTTGCTTTAAATGTCCATTTTGATCCGATTACTTTAGCTCCTTGTGGTGGATGCACTAATGTCCATGTTTTGTTTTCTTTAAGTGAATTTATTTCCTCTCGCGTCGCATCGATCCAGTTCCTTTTTTCGTGTGGGTTCTCAAGATTTATCATTTCTTGCCAACTTTTGGGCTCATATATTGGATTGTGCCGGACTGCATAAGCAAATCTGTCCGGTGGTACTCCTTTATTTTCCCTTTCGGATCTTCTAACGTGTTGTGTTTGTAAAGATGTGGATGGTGTATCCGTATCGATGTTTTCTGGTGTTAGATTTAGTTCCATTACATTTTTTTCTTTCTGCTGAGCCTGTTTTTTGATTTCAGACTTTGAATCATTTGTGTTTGTATTTTCATTAGTGTTTGCGTTATCTATTTTGTTTTCGATAAATTTTACTGATCTAGCTAGTATGACTCTTCCATCACTGGTGTAGATTCTGTACCCTTTAGAGCGATTGTCATATCCGACGAAAGTGCCCTTTTCTGCTCTATTATCAAGTTTTCCTCGTTTAAATTTATGTATATAGGCATATGCGGTACAGCCGAAAACCTTTAAATATTTTATGTTTGGTTTTCTACCTAGCCAAAGTTCATATGGTGTGGTGTTGATGGATTTAGAAGGTAGTCGATTTTGCAAATGGTTTGCGGTACATATGGCCTCTCCCCATAATTTATGTGGGAGATTTGCTTCGTTTAGCATGCTCCTAGTCATATCCAGAAGCGACCTGTTTTTTCTTTCTGCAACCCCGTTCTGACTTGGAGAATATGGGACGGTAAGTTGGTGTTCTATGCCATTATACTTTAGGTACTTTTCAATTTCGTCATTTATATATTCGCCGCCATTGTCGGATCTGATCGCAGTTGGCATTTTACCAAATTTATTTTTAACTGTAGCGATGTATTCTTTTAATTTTTCAAACGCGTCACTCTTATTTGACATTAGGTAAATTATACAAAACCTCGAAAAGTCATCGATGAAAGTGATGAAATATCTTTTCCCCCCTATAGTGGGTGTGTTTATAGGGCCACATACATCAGTGTGAATTAATTCTAGTCTTTCTTTGGCTCTATATGCTCCTGATTTTGGGAATGGTGTTTCGTTTGTTTTTGATTGAATGCATACCTCACATACATTGTTGTGTTTACATTTATTTATCGTTACACCGCTTACTAATTCTTTAGACACCATGTTTTTTATTGTGTCGTAATTTCTATGGCCCATTCTTCTGTGCCATAAATCTATACAATTTGCATTTGTGCAATTATACGTTACATTTGTGTAGTAGCTACTATTTTCATCTTCATTTACGTGTATTTCATACAAATTGTTTTTTAATTTACCTTGGAGTATTGTTTCACCTTTGTGTGTAATGTTGCACCTATCCCTTTCAAAATGTACCTGGCATCCGTTTTTTGTTGCCCTGCTAACTGATAACAGATTGGTTTCAATATCTGGTACGAACAGAACATCCCTTAGTGTTACTTGTTTATTATTTTTTCCGGTTTGAATAACAACTTCACCTGATCCATATGAAATCAATTTGCTACCGTTTGCTACAGTGACATTTGTTTCAACATTGTTTGTTATTTTTGTAAACATTTCTTTTGAGTTTACGATATGGCTGGAACTTCCGCTATCTACAATAAAGGTTTTTTTGTTATCAGGTTGCTCTGTAAGTAAGGCTACATCATTTTTTTCATATACAGCATTTTTTCTGCCTTCAGTGTTTTCTTCAAAACATAGCGAAGTGGAATGGTTTTTAGTTTTATTTTGCTTGTTTTGAGTGTAAGTGTTATTATTTTTCCCTTTTAGGAACCAACATTCTTTATTTGTGTGGTTTTTCATTTTACAGTGTGAACAATATTTGTTCATTCTTTTATGATCAGAGCTGACAGATTTTCCTTGAGCTTTATATGCTCTGGTGTTATTTTCTGAATTTTCAGAGCTTTCCGTTCGACGGATATATTCATCCGTTAATTTATTTTTTATAAATAGTACTCTGAGTTCAGTTTCTGGACGGGCCTCAAGAGCCGTCACTAATGTATCGTAAGAAGGGGGAAGTGAACACAATAGTAATGCGGAAATATGGGAATCTGTGATGTTTTCTCCTATGGCAGATAGTTTATCCACAATTTCTAGAATTTTAGTAATGTGGGCTATCATGTTACCACCTTCATTTAGTTTTGTGCTGTACAGTTTTCTTAATAAGTACAGCTTGCTGGAGAGATTGGATCTCTCATGAATTTGTTTTAGAGTGTCCCATGTTTCCCGCGCCGAATTCAAATTTTTAACGTGTACTATTTGACTATCTTCAATACTGAGATTAATTAACGCTCTGGCTTTCCTGTCTTTTTTGGCCCAATCTGTGGTTATGGGGGTTGGAACCTCTTCCGTAATAACTTCAATTAAGTCTTCACGAATCAACAGCATTTCAATTTTAAATCGCCAATTTGAGTAATTATTGGCATTTAGTTTTTCAATTGTTGTGCTGTCTTTTACAGTAGCCATGATATTGTTATAGAAAAGTTTTTTTTTTTTTTTTTTTTTTTTTTTTTTTTTTTTTTTTTTTTTTTTTAGAGTTTGCTAAATTGTTTAATTATGGACTGCCTGACCTGATTTTGTTTTTATTTCAGTCTCATAATCAAATTGTTAGCGATAATTTGCATAACATATTAATTGCATGAGTACGCCCTCATCAGTTTTACTAAAAAAACTGTTATTAACAGAAAAAAGCCAGGTAAGATTGACTTACCTTCAATTAGTTTTCATCTCAGGGCAGGCCGTCGCTAGATTCGTATTGTAGTATCCTTATGTGGTATCCACTTGTTATAACACAAAGTTATGAAGACACGAAAAACACTGCACCATTTAGAAAAAAGAATATTATATTAAACTTGGTTAAAAATTTACGGAGCATTCACAAAAAGCTCCTTTCTCTGTTGTTACATTTTGAAATCTGTGAAAAATACAAGAAAAATTATTATTATGTTACAATGAAAAACAAAATTTATTATTTGAATGTTTATATCGTGAAAGTAATTTAATGTTTATTGATGACAATGTCCTTGATAGTTAATTATCACTTATTTACTATAAATCAATTTCATTATTTGCAGATTATACTCTTTTTGTAAACAACTGAAGGTTATGTTGCGTACGATGACAGTTCTTTCACTTTCGATAAAAGAAAAATTGTTCTTGCTAAAATCATTTCCTGGTTGCTCTTTAATTATGCGATGATTGATGGAAAACAATTTAAGTCTTTTGTTTATTGTTTTCTGTAATCTTCATTTAGAGTTTACATTATAATGTTTTTAACATTAAATCCATCGCATACTGTAAAAAGAACGTACTTTAACTATACTATAAAAGAAAACGTAACGCTACATTATAAAATTTATAAAGCGTTGCTGCCTTAATTTAATTGGGTAATTTAACCGTTATAACTGGTATTACGTTATACGAATATGTGATATTACATCTGTTATGTAAGTTTAAATTGCCATTTTATATAAGTTAAATTACTCCGTAAAATTGGAGGGAGCGTGTTGCCACAAATTTTATGGAATATCGCCACGCATATTTTTTTAACAGTGCGTGCAAATACCACTATGAAAGAATTACAACCTCTTCCATGTAAAGAAATATAAATAATCAAATGTATTTGTGGCAGGGTCATAGCTAAGGAGGTGCTGTGGGCGGCTCAGCCCCTCCCTAAAATATTTTGAGCCCCCCCCCCCCATCCCTGGAAAAGATTCCAAGGTCACTTAATGAATTTCTGTTCCGAAAATTGAAATGAAATTCTGTTCAAAAATCTAATTTAGTTTTGAGACCCTTTCACAGTTTTTCTGAATGACTAAATTATTCGCATATATGATGCTAACATTATGTTTAATTTTGCACCAGGTATACACTCAAAATTTGCAACATCCAATACTTTTCTTAGCACAAAATGAAGTTATGACAACAGTTTAATAAGAAAAGTGTGATTAGGCACTAACTTATCTTTCTGCATCAGGTAGAGAGAAAAAAAAAATTGCGATCCTCCCTACATTATCGTGAGCTCCCCCCCCCCTTTTATTGTTCACTTCTATCTACGGCTCTGATTTGTGGTAAAAAGAAACAAAATTTACAATAAGTTTGCCAATTTATTTTACACAGAACAACACTTACTCTAGATTAATTTTTAAACACGATTATTGAATCGGTAAATTAATTATAACAGAGTAATTTATTCCATTTTTCAATATTGGGTGAAAAAAGTAATCGTTGAGGTTAATTGGGTGAGATAGCCTTCCAGTGTTCATGTCCGGGATAGCTCAGTTGGTAGAGCATTGACGGCTTCAGCCAATACATCCCTGGTTCGAATCCCCTGGCCCGGGTTTTTTTCACCCGACATTGAAAAATGGAATAAATTACTCTGTAACACTTACTCTGTTTACCAGACCTCTTCCTGTAAATTTCTGGGGAGTCGTTCTGAATTGCCAGTCCAAATCTGACAACCAAAAGTTATTTCCGATTGCCAAAATATCATTTAGTTTTGGAGGAGCCGGTCCAGCCTCTAATACCAGTACAGTAACACATGGGACTTCGGATAAACGAGCAGCTACTACCGAGCCAGTCGTTCCTGCTCCAACTATTACCTAAACAGGCAATAGTTAGAAAGAAATAGTAAGATTACAATAAAATACAGTGTAAATCATTAACATAGCTGTGACAATTGCATAGCATAAATAGGATGTATATGTTAAAAACACATAAACTTTTTCGATAAACAAAAACATATTTATGAACTTGCACATGAAAAATAATAGAAATACATAATTTCGACGTTTCAAACTGCTTCTGACACTCGTCTTCAGGATAAATATAATGTTGAAATGCTTGAAAGTCTAGCGCCGAAAGCTTGTCTCGATCAATTAGATGAAAAGAAAATCAACAAAAAGAAATTTTCGACCAGAAGAACTCGGAGAGGTGATTATCTGTGCCGTCTCTTACCGGTTGAGGTTTGTCTGTCTGTCTGTGCGCGCATTTTAACTGGCGTAAATTTAGTAGCATTGCCATGTAATTGATTATGTTATTGAGGTTTTATATGGTATTTTTGGTATTGGAAGTGATATATAGCGTCAATATTTCATTTACAGGGGCATTCAAAATAATTGCGTTACATTATGATGGATATCATAAAATAGTTTGTAATGTATTTTAATAATGTTAGATTACTCTAAACATATTGAAATTTATATGCATCATAGACGTTTACTATAGACTGCTTACTATGCAATATGATTTCCATGGTCTTTATCGTATGTTTACAGAGGCACACAAAACACTCCGTTTACAATACTTTATTTGAACCCTAATTGCTTGAAGTACTACAGCTCATATTCAAAATATTAGAATAATTACTTTTTTTTTAGAAATTGAAAATATCGTTTGGTAATTTAATGTCTTTTAATGAAAATATGCAAACGATATTTTTATTAAGAACTTATTGTTGATTAAACTTACTTGTTATCTTAAATTTAATATCATTTTTGAAAAGATTAATTGCAAAAAAAATTTTTTTGAAAAGTCAGAATATTAGAATATTTATTCAAGTGGTTCAAAATATTAGAATATTTCACATTAATTCTCCTTTAATTATTACCCATTCTTAACTGGTGGCATCATTGATTAAATTCAGACTATTTCATTTAAAGTCAGTATTCTTTTTTGCAGTTTGTTTCTTTTTCGTCTTAAAATGGGCCGTGTGAGTGATATTCCTGAATCTACTAAACTTCGTATGGTTGATTTGTATCGGCACGGTAAAAATCAATGTTTTATAGAGAATTATTTACATTGTTCGCAATCGAGCGTTAGTAAAATACTAACACAATATTCAAAAATTGGAAAATTTCAAAATAATCGCCTAAATGGTGGCCGAAAACCAAAAACATCTGCTAGAGATGACAGGAAACTGAAGCGTATAGTTAAGAAAAACCGTTTTAAAAGTGTGCGATTCTTGCACCGAAAATGGAAAGAAGAAGGAGTTGAAGTTTCTACATCGACAACAGTAAGACGTCTCCATAAATTTAAATTTGAATCTCGTGTACCGAAAACAAAACCTCTCATGACTGCAAGACAAAAGCGTATAAGATTGAATTGGTGTAAATCAAGACGTTTATGGAGCAATGAAGATTGGAAAAATATATTATTTAGTGATGAAAGTATGTTTTTTGTTTCATATGGTAATCAAGGTATTCGAGTTTGGAGAATGAAGCAAGAAGCATTTGATAAAGAATGCCTTAAAGGTTCCGTAAAATTTGCTGCTAGTGTCATGGTTTGGGGTTGTATGAGTGCAGAAGGACCTGGAAAGTTATGCATCGTCTACGAAAAGGTTAACTCTATGATATATCAAGAAACTTTAGAATATTACATGATTCCATCATCAGAAGATTTATTTGAAGATGATTTCATCTTTCAACAAGATTTAGCGTCCCCGCATACCTCGGTGTCAACTAAGAATTGGTTCCGCCAACGCAACATTAAGGTACTTCCTTAGCCACCAAATTCACCCGATCTTAATCCCATCGGAAACTTATGGTGTATAATGAAGAAAAAACTTCAAGAAAATCCTCCTTCAAGTAAAACTGAGTTAGTGGCACGTATAAAGTCTATTTGGGCTAATATTGATAGAAATGTTTGTAAACACCTTGTATATAGTATGCAAGATCGATTGTACGCTGTTATGAAAGCTAAAGGGGATGCTACAAAATATTAACTATCATTTACTTCATATTCATAAGGTAATATTGTTGCGTAAAATAAAATATTCTAATATTTTGAACCAATCTAAATTTTATTCTAATATTCTGGTGTGTTTAAGGAAACTGTATACCTAATTTATTGTGCTGTATTTTATATTTTATAAATGTTAAAATCTTATATAAACATTCCAGATTTAATTTATAAGAAATTTAATTGCATTTACTTAGTATAAAAAATAAATAAATGACAAATAATTTTTTCTTATTACTTTTTCTCAATTATTCTAATATTTTGAATATGAGCTGTATTACAATTGAAGCAGCCGTCATGTGACATAAAATTCTAAGTCTTTTTTCTAGCACAGCAACACAAGTTGCCTAGAAATTTTCTCAGTCTACCAAATTTTTTCTTTTTTGTTTTACTTGTGACTTTTTTTTCTCCTTCTGCTTGATTTTCAACTTTTCTTTCAGAGCAACATTGAACATGAGGCTCTATTTCTTGGCGAACATGGCATGTCATGGCGCTGTTACTTTCAAACTCATGCAAAATCACTTCTTTTTTTAAGTCTTCATCAGTTATTATCAAAGAATCATTTTTGCCGCTCATTGATTTTATCTGTGTTGCAGCAATTTCGTTTTTTCTTAATTGTATCTCTTCACTAGGTCTTAACATTGCATCATTTTTTACGCACGATGATCTTATGTGCGTTGCCTCAGTTTCATCTTTTCTTATGTCTGTCTCTTTACTAGGCGTTAACTGTGCATCAGTATTTTGACATATTGATTGTACCTCAGTTGTCCCACTTTTAATGCAATTATTCTGATATTTTAATTGATTCTCTTTTTCAAAATTAGGTGTTTGAGACTCAGCTTGAAAAACATTATCCGTCTCGACAAATTTTGAAACGTCATCTTCAGTTATTTCGAATTCTTCCCCAGAAGCTAAGGATTCATCGTTGAAAGTAATCGATTTTCTGTCCTTTAACGGAAACTCAGAATCACCTTTATCTAGTTCTGAACCATCATCTTCGTCTATAGATTCCGATTCTTCATCGATAGTGGGCAAAATGTGGACGACCGGCAAACTTTCTTTCTCCGACAGGTAACCTGATAAGGCTTTGAGATACAAACTTTCTTTGAAATATTTCACATCTTCTGCGGAGTATTTTTGCTGCATGTCATTAAACGGGGAAAAATTTACCTAAAGAAATAAGAAAAGACGTTAACTTGCGTATAATGAAATGCTATTGTATTTACGTAGAGTATATTTCAAGTCATGAACAAATACAATGTAGCCTTTTATATTTAGTCGATATTGAGCCGTCATAAACAACTATCCGTGTAACATTTTTGGCTGGACCAGGGTAATTTTTTTTTGTTTATCTCACTCTCAATTGATAAGCCGCTGGCAATAGGAAAGAAAATTGTCTTAACGTTCATAAAATTTCTAACCTATTTTTGATGTTATAATTCAAAAACACAGAACAAATATTTTCTATCAACATAAAATCTGGCAGCATCTTATATTGACTTAAGAGACGAAATGTCAGATTTTATTTCAATGAAAGTATTAAAGTGTTGGACTTTATAAACATAATAGTGCAGACGCTTGTCTAATAACGTAAGGGAGGAATCCAGAAAATTTGAAATAATTTTTAGAAATATTTATATAATATTACTATTCCATAATCGAACAGTTTAATTTAAAAATCATAAAAATTAAGCAAATTTTAATACAATTGTCAAACATTTTAAATTCAATGTACAACCAGTATTCAAAAGTGTGAAATTAAAAATACTCTGATGTTGAAAAGAAATTACGTTTTACAAAACGGGAAATAGGAGTAATGATTCACCAATTTATCTTTTAAATAAATTAAACATACAAACCTGAAAACAAAGAAAAGACTTCGTTAATTGTTTTAATAATCAGAAAATAGAGCATTTTTATGTTTTTTTTTTTTTTTTTTTTTTTTTTTTTTTGGCGATGAGATAAATTGACAAGCATTGTTTCCTTTAATGTAAATCATATTGCATAACGTTTGAGATACATAAATTGAAATGCAGTTATCAAAAATTTTATATTTGAACGTATACCTTTCAATTAAGGGTGTAAAATTTAAAATAATCTAGTGCTGAAAAGTAATTAAGTCTCAAAAAACGGGGAATAGAATAATGATTCATGAAACTATTTTTTAAAAATGATTTAAGCATACAAACCTGAAAACAAACTAGTGACTTTGATAATTGTATTAACAAAATCTTTAATACAATTAAAGACTTTGTTATAAAAGTCCGCAGAAAACAGAGTACTTTTATGCTTTATTGGTGATGTGATATTGTGAGCATTGTTTCCGTTAATATTCATATTGCAAAAATGTACGTTACATTGGTAAGTTTAACTTTTAAACAAGTCATATTTAAAGTAAAATTAACAAAATATTCTTTCTACAAAACTTAGTGTAGAAATTATTAAAATTAAACTTTTATCAATATGTAAACAATAAAATATAATAAAGATCTTTTATTATTATCAAGTTATCAATTAAGGCTGTTATGCATAGTATTTCAAAAGAAAAAACAGCAAAGTCCCTTTTGACTGAATCATAAAAAAAAGTTGCGGTGAAATCGAAACCTGACATTATCTTTATCATCTCAAAATTTATTCATCTCTTTTATTCGTGTTTACGCTTTTACAAAAATAGCATTTCAATTTGATCACTTCAAAATCATTTTAATTCAAAACTTGAAATCTCGATTACTATTATGTGTAAACAGATACAAATTTATTTATATTCTTTTAAGTGTAAATGAAAATTTCTAAAATAATCTACGTACAAAAAATATGATATGCAATAGGGTGGAGCGAAAAAAAATTTTTTTTTTTAAATCAAAAACGGGTAGGTGCCAAAAGTTGCCTTTATACTAGTACATCAACTGCGTGAAATTTTACCGCTGAAAAAAAATGGCTTGAGTCTGCGCTTTTGCTCCAAAAATCGAAATTTTGGATAAAATTTGTCATTTTTTGACATTTTTTCAAAAAAATTAAAAAATTCCTACAGAGCTGGTTAGTATTTAAAAGTGTTGCTTAGACCTTTATATTTATCTGCTTAACATATTTAAACTATAAAACAATATGTTTATTCCCTATAGCTGGAGCAAAGCAGGCAACTTTTAGTAAGAAAACAGCATTACCACTCTATTGGGTCATACAACGAATTGTTGTTTTTAATACAGCTCTTGTTTTCAAAACTACCTTGGACATGCGTCGTGGAGGTGGCTATTATTCCTATACCACCCGGCCCAACTATTCGATCATCCTAGTACAGTGTTTTATTTATACATTGATTTGTGATTTTCTTTATAAAAATTTGGCATGTTTTCGATGCTTCCACCTTGTTCATCTGTTCTTTGCATCCACATGCTGCTGTAACTGTCTTCAAATATATTTTTACAGTTTATACAAAAAAAATGACAAGCAGAGTAATGCACGGGAATCTATTAAAGGGATCTATTCGGCCATCTATTATATTTATCAAACTTACATTCAGTTGATGAATAGTGATTGGAAGTTCTGTTACCACAACATTTTTTCAATCAATTGTATTTTTTTTACGTAATGATTTGCTTCAAAGATGATTTCAGATATTTCAACTATAAGTATGCCATCATTTATTCTACTTTTGCATTTTTTATATGTTGAGAAGAGAGCTGTTTAATGTGATGGTGATCGTCAGCGAGAATTGCAATCAAAATTTGTTCTCCATGTGTTCTCCATGTGTTCTCCATTGTTCACTTATAGTTTACAACCGCTGTTGTAAATAACTTTTTTTTTGCGTTAGTTTTATGCCGTTTTCTAAGTGTTTTCGTATCCAGGTAATTTCCTATTAACTTTTGGATCCTCTTTTTATGAGTGGACAACATTTGATGGTGAAATGTCCTGGGCATAAACATATAATGCATAGTACTTTATGAGGGAATGTACGGATTAAGTACTATAAGTGCTCATTTAAAATTAGGAAAATTTTATTTGTCACTGTGAACCATTTTGCATGGGGTAAGCTTAGAATTGTGTATAATATTGAATCATTCGCTACTTTAACTCCAGTGAATTTCCTCTGCGCCAATTATTAGAGAAGTCGATATAAAACGTTCTAAGCTACATGGATTCACTGGATCAGTAAAAAAAATCTTTGTCTACGTACTATTCACTTCCTATTACAATTTTTTTATTTATTTTTATTTTATTTTATTTTATTTTTTTTTTTTTTTTATAAAATAGAGAATAATTTTGAAAAATTATTTTCTCAAATTGAGAAAAAGAAACTCAGAACAGACTAGAAATTTCTGTCAGAGATTGCAAAGCTAATTCATAAGGAAAGCTATTTCTCAGAAAGAATGGGGAATAGGAGTTTAGAAAACATCTCACACAAAAGACAGCTCATAAAGTTAATAAAATTTTCCGCTTTATATAAGCACAGATTGGCAATCAGCGTCTATATGTTCACTCACAAAATGTATAATCCAAGTTTATACCGCGGGATGTTTTATACCAAATGTATTACACACCTAAATAATAGATCTAAAATCTTATTAGAAATTACTAGACTATGGAACAACACAGGAAACGACATAAAGCATACTAAAACTTCTTTAGAAATATTGTTGTTTTACACGCAAATTTTGCTTGCAATCCCCTGTGACGATCGTCATAATATTAAGCAGCCAGCTTCTCAAAATATATTCAATGTAATAAGTACAGTAAATGATGACATACTAGAAATTGAATTCATACAATCAATTTTTTGGAAAATCATTATATATAAAATTTAATTGATTAAAAAAATGCTGTGGTAACAGAATTTCCAACCATAATGTATTAATTGCATGAAAATTTAATGAAGATAATAGACTGCTGAATAGGTTCAATTAAGAACATACCCAATACATTACTCAACTTCTCTTCTTTATACATGGTATAAAAATATACGTGCAGCAGGTCACACCAGCAATCCAAATCATCCAAAGTCAGTGAATACAAAGAAGAGATAAATTACTTTGATATATAGAAAACTTATACTCATCTTCGGGAAAAAAGTAACAATTCAATACATAAATAAAACACTGGGCCTAGATGATTGGGTGGTTGAGACGGGTGGGATAATGCAACCACCTCTATGAGTTAAGTTTTGAAAGCAGTTAGGTAAGAAATGCATTCAAAAGAACATTTCGTCGTATGCTCCAATAGAGAGGTTAACGCTGATTTTTCACAAAAAGTTGTCAGATTTGTTCCAATTATACAGACTACAGATATTGTTTTATAGTTTAAATATGTTAAGCAGATAAATATAAAGGTCTAAGCAACACTTTTAAATACTAACCAGCTCTGTAGGAATTTTTTAATTTTTTTGAAAAAATGTCAAAAAATGACAAATTTTACTCAAAATTTCGATTTTTGGAGCAAAAGCGCAGACTCAAGAAATTTTTTTTCAGCTGTAAAATTTCACGCAGTTAATGTACTAGTATAAAGGCAACTTTTGGCACCTACCCGTTTTTGATTTTCAAAAAAAATTTTTTTTCGCTCCACCCTAATATGCAATATTCCTGTGTCGTCAAAGTATAAAAATGAAGTGTGGTATCGAGTTTAAAGAAAGTTTTTAATAAATTAAAAATCCTTTAATTGATAAATATAAAACAAACTAAAACCAAAATTCACAAAATTTTATAATTATGTCAAGAATAAAAATTCTTCACATAGTACATTTCAAATTCATTTTTTTTTTTTTTTTTTTTTTTTTTTTTTTTTTTTTTTTTTCATGAAAAAATGACAACAAAAAAAATTGCAGTAATTTAGTTTTTGCCTCTTTTCTTTTAATAGAAATGGAGTAAATCTTTTGCCACAGTTCCAAAAAGGTATAAAAAACTACAAAATATTAATAATAATAATAATAATAATAATAATAATAATAATAATAATAACTCAAAAACAAATAAAAATACAGCTTTCAAACAAATTGTATTTAAAAGTACATTTTTTCTCTATACGATGGTGTAAATGTAGGAAACGTGCAATGTTTAGAGGTTTAAAAATTTGCAGTGGCTAAAATTGCAAAACTGAAATTTCATTTCAAATTTCAGAATGTTGCCATTTGTGAAATGATGTATGAGTTACGCACAGAATCGATTGGCCTTCATAATATAGGTGGACTAAAAATTTCATTCTACAGCAAATTTATTACTCACGGAATATATATAAATACGATTTCAATACACGGTTAAAACTGTGCAATTTTTCTAATAATTCAATTAAAACGGTCCTTTTTAAGCAAAGATAAATTCAGGTTCTGATTTTCTTTAGCCTCCAAACTAATCCTTCTTTATTGCAACTTTCACAAAAAATTGAACATTTTCTGTGGGATAGAATGCAATTTGTCAAATTTTAGTGTTGTAGAAATTGTATTTGCAGATTTGAGTAGTCTACAAGGGGTTATTCCATCTTATTTTTTAATTATGGCGTTATTAACCGCACAAGTGGGTAATGATGCAAAATAGCATTGTTCAAGATATTATGCCATTGCATTTTAAGAATACTAATCTGTTATTTTTTTTTATATAGATAGTCAATGAGTTGCTGTATCAAATCCTTTATTTTTTTGAAAACTACAACCTAAAACAAAGCCATGAAAACTGGTTGAACTTTAACGCGGCGTTATTACCACTTATATCTTATCTCAAGATAATGAAACCTAATGAAGCAAGTTTTTATAATAATATATTATCAAAATATACAGATGTATATACATTGATTTTCTGAAGATAAAAAGTTTATATTTAATCATAAAAAGGTCATTTAAAATACTACATTTAATAAATAATAGTTTCAAAAATATATAATTAAAAAAAAAATCTGTTAAAAAGAATTTTTGTTTGATCTATTTTTAATTCCTTAAATTAAAAGCGCACCATTAAAATTCAATTTTTTATTGCTAGACTATTATAATTTATAAAATCTGAAATATGTTTAATTTTTAATTACCTCAAAGGAATCATCATTTTGTTCTTCTTTTAAGTCATTTTCTTCCACGTCAATTGTCCAATCAAAAACATTTTCTTCATAAACGAATGTTTCTTCCTCAGAATCCTCGGGTGACTCACTTTTGTCAACAAGATTTTCTATCACATTTGATTCATGTCTTTTATTATCATCAACTTTTGTGTTCATGACAAGTGTGTTGTTATCGTCTTTATCTGTATTTTCTATCTCGGCACCTTCAGTTTTCATAACAGCAATATTATAATCAATCTGACTACATGGACACACAGTATCATTCTGATTACTTATTTCAGGCGTTTCTTCATTCTGGTTACTTATTTCAGGAGTTTCGTCATTCTGATTATTTATTACAGGAGTTTCGTCATTTTGATTACTTATTTCAGGAGTTTCGTCTGAACTGGAAAAACAAGAACTTAGATTTTCAGTAGAAGTGGGAATAGTTTCGACTGTATCCGTTGAACTGGCGTTGATTAGACTTCGATTGAGTTCAGTAGCAATACAGGATGAATCTGAGTACGTAACAGCTGAAACATGGCTGTAGTCTGAATAGTAGTTGAATGAACTGTAATATAAAATTTAAAAAAAAAAACTTATAGGAAATTTCGTATTGCAGCAGTTCTGTACAATAGACGTAAAATTATATTTAAATGAATTCTTAAGTAAGCTGTAAAAAAAGCAAATTTCTGCAAATTATAAATTGTCAAAGTTTAACCTCCTGACTGCCGCTGGCTGATTTTTTCGCACACTAACCTGCAGGTTTCACTGCAGTATAAGAAATATTTAAATTAATATAATTCTACAAATAAAACCCAGTTTTGAAAAATTAAGTTAGGATTAATACTCTCAAAATTATACACCTCTACATAATAACATAAATTTGTATCAGGTTGAAAAAAACATCTTTTTTTAATATTTTTAATAAATTACAGAGAAAACAACATTACAATTTTACCCTTTTGCCGGGCAGTCAGGGAAAGAAATCGGGTTATGAACTATAACAGATGGCTTTAATTTTAATCTGTCGATAATTGATGTTTTGGTACTATTTAGTGCTGAATAGATAATATTTAGTGCATATTCAGATTCAGCACTATTTAGTGCTGAATCTGAATATGAAGTTACTTTTTAAAAAACAAAGTAATTTTTTTTTCAAACGTCAAAGTAACGTTTTTGTAAACGTCAAAGTTAAAATATAACGAAAATCTAATACTATAAAACTTCATTTCATTTTATTTTATTTTATTTTATGATTTATTAAAATTTTTTGACTTATATCTGGATTCCAATGTAAGCTAAACAGCCAAAATATCAGATGAAATGCAAGGAAAATATAATTTTAATTTTTAACTTTTGAAATAATCCTCCTATAGTGGTTAAACTTGAAGGGTGTTTTCAGATATAGCGGAAAAAAAATACAGAAAATTCAATTATTAAAATTAAAAACATGACATTCACATCTATATTATAGTATCAAATTTTATCTATTTTTCTTGTTTTGACTAAACATTTACGATTTGCAAAAATCTTTAGCTTATAGTAAATCATAAAGTTAAATTTCAGAGTTCTGTTAATTTTTATCATTTTGTTCAACAAAAATTTTGCTTTTTTTTCTTCTTATGTATTTATTACTTGTACATTTTGTATTAATATGTCAGAATTATTAAAGATTTCAAATTTATTCTGCAATACATATTTTACTCACAACCATTTTTTAAAAATATATTTGACGAAATTATTTTTTGTAATAAATTTGTGAATGACCCCTAATTTGAAGCAAAAAAATATATTTTAACATTTAACAGGGGTCAATTTTAATCGCAGAATTAATGGATTTTCCTTTATTTTACGTCTCTGTGTAATAGGAACATTTTACAAATTAGAACATAGAGGATCGAGGAAACGCACATAAATTTAAATTTCGCAATTGTTTTTTTAGAAATTTTTCTATTAATCCAAACCGCTTTTAACTTTTTTAAACCTCATCTAAAATATTTGTTGTCTATTACTAACAGTTTAGGAATTAACCACGGGACGCTCTTGGAAATGGAATACCTGTATATTTTTTCAATTGAAAAAAAAAATCAGGATTTTCAAAATTAAACAGGCTTGCATTTAATATTTATTTTTAAAAAAATCGATTTTTTAACTAATTTTGAGATAAACTGTCCCTTTAAATGAATCATTATGCAAATATAATGGAAAATATACAGAAACTCGTTTTTAAAGTTAACGATTAGTTTTATGATTTCTATTTTTAAAATTTTGATTGAACTGAATTTGAAACCTGTTTATTTATAGACAGGTTTTTATTATATTTCTTATATTATTTATTTATTATATTTAGAAATTGCTGAAATAAGATATATAAGAACTCATAGTCAAGGCTGTTGGGAAAATAATAATGACAATAATTTTATATAGTAATATCTGCCTGATTTCCTCGCAATATTTCAGTAAAAAAGAAGTCAACTATTTCTTTAAGGAAATAGCATTATGCAGTCAAATTTTGAATTTTCTCATCAACCATGCTGATAACATAGTGTTTGGAGCTACAAAATTCGGACTAAGGACGGGATTAGGGATTTTAATACATATATAGATTATATTTCCATCACTATGGTGATATTCGAGTTTAATCTTGGGGTTAAAACTAAATAAAATGATTACTGTCGAAACTTTTAAATTCACTTTTATGTAATGCTGCATGAAATATTCAAACATACATTGCTTTATTATGTTTTGTATGAAGCGAAAATCTTTACTGAGGAAGGCATAGTGCTTTGTAAAAGCTAGAACTATCAGGTTAATCCAATTATATACAACTTTTCATTACAATATGTGAAAAAATAAAAATTTTTGTATAATGTTATGAACATGAAGGTTCATAATGGATGTTTTTGCTTATTTTCTGTTAATATAATAAACTAGTTACATTTTTAAAAAAGTGTACAGACCTTTGTTGATAATAATAATTATTGATTCCATCTTCAACGGTTTCCATCATCATGTTTGAGTTGTAATAGTCATTGTTATTTTCAACGGAGTAATCGTAGTCGTTTTCTGAGACGATGCAGGTGCTGTAGTTTTCCACAGTAACGTCGGCTGTGAAATCATATTCAACTTCAGTGACGACGCTGGTGTTGAAGTTTTCAGCGACAATTTCAGCTGAGAAACCATATTCATCTTCATTGACAACATTGGTGTTGTTGACAACATTAGCTTCGATCGAATAGCTGTAATAACGACAAAGAAAAATAGACACGTTTAAAAAAAATCCATCCACAGTTTTTATTAAGTATTGTAATGTAAAATCATGTTTTATTTTTGAAATATTTAATAACCTCTGTACAGTATATTTTTTAGTTTTTTTAAGTTTCATTACTGCATTTTCTAAAATTCACTAATAGTTATGGGTTAGGCAAAATCTTGGGCTATTTGAAGAATATTATTATTATTATTATTATTATTGAAAAATTACATCCCATAAACATACACACATACACAATTTTTTTTACAAGTAAATGCTAGAAGAGCCATCCGGAATTAACATTAGAGAAAATATTCAGTAATAATAATAATAATAATGCTGTATCCTAAAGATTAAGCGATTACTTAACTGTATGCATCCGTAGCAGCGGTTCAGAAATACATTGAGATTACACGCCATTCCTTGCCCAAAAGTTAAGTTAAAGGTAATTGCCTAAAGAATATGTTCCTGTTTACGGGACAAGATTCTTTTTTTTTATTATTAAATATAAAGTTTTTTATTAAAAACTCATTTTTTAGTTAAAAGGGAAAATAAAACTGTGAATTTATACAAATTAATAATGGAATTTTAACTAACTTTTCAAATTTAGGCAATATTTACTCAAATTTTAATAAACAGTTGCGTTTATGCCGAACCTCCTATAACTAAATCTATTCAATATATCTCATCTTTTTTAGAAATATGATATAAAATCACTTTACATGTGTTGTGAAGCAAAACCTCTTAAATTTATTAACGTATGCCGAAATTTCTATACGAAACATGATTTTTTAAATTGTTTTTTTTTTTAATAAAGGTAGCAATTAAAATAATATATATACTTAAAATAATATTTTGATTCGTAGATATTGATAGATGAGCAGAACGTTGTCACAAAATTCAATTTCAATTTCTTAAACCTTTTTAAGATATGATGGGCCTCGTAAAGGCACACAATGAAAAACACGAATCAGTGCAAAACTTACGCATAAAGTTTACATGTTTAAAAACCACCATATTTCTAAGTGCGTACATATTTGTGCATATATTATATGTAAGTGTATTAAAATGCATTGTTTACCTTTCTGAAGCTCGTTAAACAGTCACTTCCTGTTTCAGAAATCTCATTTCCGGTTTATATTTTGGGCTGTAACTTTGCTACTATTTATTATTGAATCAAATGTAACGCATTTTTTAAATCCTAAAAGTTTAAATTTTAAATAAAAATTAAAAAAAATGAAAATTTTCACAAAAACAGTGATTTGTGGGTAAGCCTTAAAGCAAAATTTAGTTACATAATTCTGACGTCAATGTGGAGTTTGTCGGTAAACATTAATTTGTTATATCCCAACGCCTTACAAGAGATTTTATTAAGCAAATATATATTATATATTTTTTACAGAAAGAATAAAGAAGAAAAAGGATTGATTTATATCCAAGTTATGTATATATATATAATAAATAAATAAATTTATATAAGTAGGATAGTTTATTTTAATTTTATTTATTTATTTATTGAAGGACGGGTTGATTTATACAAAAGCATTTGATTACGGATTATTATCGACTTTATGATGTAAAGGCGAGTTATATTCACTATAAAAATACATTAACCCCTTCAGGATGAGCTTCACGTATACATGAATCATATGATTCACAAAATTCTGCATTATTCTTACCAGCTAGTTGTAGGGTTCCGTACTTAAAAAATAAAAACAGATCCATTATAAGATCATTCCTAATTCAATCTGTCTGTCACAATCATTTTACTCGTAAACTATGAAACGGTATAAAATTCAAATTGGGATAAATGATAAACACTATTGATCGTCATATCTATAGATTCTTAAACATTCACAAGTTTATGTAGGAAAATTTACAGGGTTTAATAAAGTTACTTGAATAAAATATATGTTTTCTTTCTATACCGTGTGGATGTCATATGAAAGCCTCCGTAACGCTGACTCAAAAAATGCGTTTCTTTTAATGATTGACATTATATTTTCAATTCGTCGAAAATGTACGGAAAAAATATGTTTTCTCTCAACTATATCCGAATCTATTGAAAATACAATTATGAAAAATTAGAGATGGTCAACATTAATTTGAATCTTATAGAAAAATTATTCGTCACATAATTTATGATAAAAGCGTATATTTCTGTCACACAGAAATTTTTATTTTCGGGTTCAGCAAACATTTTAAGGATTGCTATAGGTACCCATTGTAGCAGAAGTATAAAAGCATTGTTGATAATGATTTTTGAACAAAAAATTCGTGGTAATTAGCCAAGATTACACTTACCAAGATTACGCTTAAAGACACGGAATGTTTGGATATACATAATAACAGTGTGGTGTCTCTATATACTATTTTCTTTTAAACCTTATATAACAATTTGACATATATTTGTAATGCAATGATTAGTAGCAGTATTAAATTAATAAACGTCAAATTGTTCAAAATAAACTAATTTAATTAGAATTAATCCCATAAATATTATGGATTTGCGACCGGTTTTCACTGAGTGAATCTTTCAATACACCTATAGTGTCTTTAAAAGTTAATTTAAAAATTTTCTATTTAAACGTGGCGCTGCAAATTTAAAACTTCATATTGAAGCGTCTTTATTAGAATGCTTAATTAAAACATCGAACAAGGGTTTTGTTTTAGCTATTCTGTTGTAAGAAGTACATTAAATTTACTTTTATGAAATGGCAAAAGAAGTTTAAATATGCAAATAATTTTACTGTCATTATCGAATTAAGTTAATTAAAAAAGTACAATAAACAGATTAGAGTAAAATTACAAAAAGAGTTTTACCGCATAGCAATATTTGATATTTTGATATTATTCAGGCTTCATATCTCTTTGAAATTTTTATTTTTCTAATATTTACAGCTGTACTCAACCGTATGTTGTACGGTTTTTTACAGGTAATAATTTAAGTACACTGTAAAAAAATTCTAAATTTACGGTACTTTACCATGAATTAATTTACGAAATATGTCACTTTTTTCACATAAACGGTCAACTCCCGTAATTTTTTGTGTTTTACGGCAAAAACTTGTTAATGTAATGGTAAAGTCCAGTGATATAGGAACAAAGTCCGTTTTTTACAGAAATTGTCTGGAATCTCTGATGCAGTAAATCTCTTCTGCAGTTTTTTACAGTGTATTTATTGTCTGAAACACTCAAAGCGCGAATAATACTCGCACATCACTGTCTATTTATTACAAATTTAATCTCATTTAATCGGCAAGGATGTAGTGGAGGATATTCAAGGTTATGCGTTGTATACCTTGTGGAATTTTAATTATACCCTCTGTTTCCCCTCAAAAAACTTATACACTCTCTACGATATATCCTATGCCTTGAGCGTATACCCTCAGCTTATAACGTTTGTAGTCTGTTATTTTTAGGACTATACCAAAGTAAATCAGGCCATTTTCCCCATTCAATTAGGCAAAAGCTTCTGTTTAGAAAAACCCGTGGTAAAAAATTAAAAGTTTAGTAAAAATCTTTATTGACAAAGGGGTTAATAACGACCAATTTTAAAATAAATGTGTCACTCTTTGTGCGAGAATTTTAACCTTTAACTGATGTGACAGAAATTATCAAACAAATGCTTTAAAGCAGATGAACCGCTTAAACTTGTGAAACCACTTTATTGGAAGATGAATAAAAGACACGAATAATTCACAGGGTGATGTTTTGTATTACTTTTTTTTACAGGACTGTCGTAATTATACTCACTTATTCAAAAGTTTCTTGTGATAGTACACAAGTTCCAAATGAAACAATAATTCGGTAGTATTTGTAGTTCAACTGAAAATTACAAGTTAAACTTTAAAAAATCAAAAAATCAGCGCAGCGGTCTGTGAGGCAAGTAACATCGATAAGCGGTTAAAGAAAGTGTTGAAAAAATTTTATGGAAGAAAAACTTTCAAGAGCAATGAAGAGAAGTTAGATATTATAAGTTGGCTCATCTATCTATCACGTATTATAATATTAAATGATTACTTTTTTGCGCCAGTTTGTACTAAAATATAAAATTGTTTCTTTCATTAAAAAAAATGTTTCTTTGGGAGTTTTGTTCAGGTGGTTGAATAAAGAGACTTACCTTAAAACTGGTGTCTCATAAACTTCATAACTGTAATACGTGGTACCATTATATTCAAATGAAGTTACTCCTGTATATTGTACGTTATATATGATCGGAACATACACAAAAGCCTCTGGGTGTAGTTCATAAAGTTCATCTCCAAATCCTTGATATCTATATAAAAATATAAAAGTGGATTTCAGTATTACACATTTTAACGCGATTTAAACAGAAAGAGTCTAATAAAACAATTCAAATATTGATAAGTCAAATGTGAATCGTTTGTTTTAAAAACAGCCAAAAAGACAAAAGTTCAAAAGTATGTTAAAATTGACTTTCTTAAATGTGTGAAAATTATAGACTGTATGTGTGGTTCAAAATTACAGTACTGGCCAAAAAATGGGAACTTTTTTAAAAATATACACTTTCGCCTATTTTTATTCATTTTAAGATATTTTTTAAATATTTTTTTACATTAACGAACTGAATGACGATGTTTTGGGAAAAAGCAAATGCACTGTCTTTTACTATACACCGTCCCCAGAATATTATGCCTGAGCGCTGGCATAGAAGTGGCGACTGCCGGAAGAGAGATTTTTTTTTTACTTAAGTATGGTTTCTTAAATTATAAGCACCAGTATTTTATAAATGATTTCTTTAAACTAATTAATCTCAGTAAAATTAAGAAAAAAAACCTTTAAAAATAATATTTGTACCAAAACTTAAAGGAGCCGAATGCATGCAGAAAAATGTCTGCCTTTGGCAGCCTCCACACCCAGAAAAAGGAATTGATTAAAACTACAAAACGTGCATTGTTGAGTACATTTTGGTTGTTTTAAGCGAATCTTTTAGTTCAAGTAAAAAATCAATTTTGTTGCTCAAAAAAAAAAAATAAATAAATAAATAAATAAATAAATAAATAAATAAATAAAATAAAATAAAATAAAATAAAAATGTTGACACTTTTATAAAATTTTAACAAACTTTTAATAATTTAATTTGAGTCTTACTAAAGTCTTGTATTTTCAATTTGTAATTCCAACTAAATTTAGTTGTTTTCGAAAACCTTTAAATTGGTGTGCAGTAGCCATAACTCTCTCACATAATTTTGTTTAATTGACTTATAATATCTATAAAGAATTTGCATAATTTTTGGATAACGAAAACTTTTCAAACTGAGAAGGATAAATGACATTATTATTACGTTATGCATTTCGGATGAAAATTGTTGACGGAAAATAGCAATAAAAAATGTAATAATAACAATCAACAATGATATTTTGTTTATTCAAACAAAATTTTTATTGACCCATATTTAAATGAAAAGTTTGTATGATTAAGCAAATTTTATGAATTCAACAAACATTTTTTTTTTCTGAGTGCATGTTGTGTTGGAGCTCAGACCTAGTATTCTGAGAAGGGGGGGCAAAAGACATCGTCCAATGCATAAACTCAAAAATGTCATTCAATAACTAATATTATTTTAAAATGAACAAAAGAACACTGTTAAAAAAAATCTTAAATTCACAGATATATTCTTCTTGAATTTCACAGAAATTGCCCTCTTTTAAGTTAAAATGGCGTTTTCCTTTAAAAATCGGAAATTTGCATCATATTTCCAGCTAATTAAATGTTTATAGCTTATGTGTATTGTGTTACCTCTATTTAATAAGTGTAATGATTATTATTTTTTTAAGTATTTAATCTAAATACACAATAATTTTTTAAACATTTTTAATTAATTTCAATCAGTTCATTTATAAGTGACTCGCATTGATAATTTATATTGGTTTATAATGGCTATATATATATATATAAACTTCACACAAGCATCATTCGTAAGAGATATATGCATAAGAAAACACAAAAATTTAGAAAAATCATTTGTTTAGTTCAATTTATGTTAATTACCAAAACGTACGTGACAAAATATTATTTAAATGTATTTCTGACAATTTACTCACTGTCGATTGGGAGGTATCTCATAATTGTGATAAAAATTCCAGTTAGCCATTACAAAGGTTAAATTTTAATGGCTTAATCGAAAAAAAAGATCTTAGAAGTAAGTAAATACAAAAGTATAAGTTTTAAAAAGATTTTTTGAATATGATCGCAGAAACACAAAGAACTTCAGCAATTGAGTTTCGAATAAAGAGCAAAAGAAAGTATTTTTTCTATGTTATAAATTACAACAATGTCTCAAATGCAACAATGACACATTATTTAAAACAATAAACATACAAATGTGGATGTTATTAATTACAACAATTTCTCAAAAACAACAATGATTCATAACTTAAAAGAATAAATAAGCAAATGTAAAAGAAGCTTTACCAGTAGGAACAAATTGTAACTGTTGCAAAACTGAATTGTTTAAGTCTAAAAAACTTTCTAGAGTTTATATCATTAAACAAAAATATGTAAGTTGTTAATTCTGATGTCATAATTTATGCTGACATGTGAATATCATTGTATGTAAATTAAACGCAACAATAAGCTAACTAAAATACGACAGCTGACTATAGAGTCTGAATTGGAATTTTTCCGGATTATATATATATGTATATATGTACTCATACTTAAATACAGGGTGATTCTAAATTGTTTTTACAAAGAAAAAAAGGGTGATAATGCACATCAAGACAAAAAATATTAAATAGGAAAGAAAGGGCCCCAAACGTTTTCCGAAGGAGATATCCGCTATTAAAGTTTGAAGTGAATAATCTTTGAAGTTTGGTTATATTAAAACAAATAAACTTTTAAAAAGCACACGAAATTTTTCGAAATTAGAATGAATTTTAACTACAAATTAACATAGTTACAAACCTTCATAATTAAAGACATAAACACATAAAATATATTTTAAAATTTAAACTCATTTACTTGAAACTTTTTATTTCAACTTTTTATCCTGCAAATCCCATAGTAGTATACAGTTCTATAAATTCCATAAGTAAGACAATCCGGATTCATATAAAAAAACTGAGTAATAAATTTTGCTTTATTTAACGACGAAATGCCTATTATGTAGTTTCATGCGGGGCTGTATAAAAATTTTATTTTCGTATTTTTACAAAAAGACCCCCCCCCCCCCTCATGGAATTATAATTCGTGTCATCATATTATGTACCTCTTTTTATGAAACGTTGCAATTAGAAGTACGTACCCAGGGCCAATGTTTAAGGATATAGTCGGTTGTTTCTATAATTATGACCGCCACCCCCTATATATGCACTCAGCTTTTAAGCTATCAGAGCCATAACTATAAACTTGGAGGTCCCGGGGCAAAAACTAGTGAATCCTTTCGCGCCTGTGGCAAATTAGAACTTTGGCCCAGGCAAAGTTTTGACAGATTAAAACTTTGGCAAATCAAAACCGGAAAAATTAGAACTTTGCCTAAAATGTTAAAAGATGGATTTTGACTTTTTTTTCTGATTTTATGTATTTATTAACAGATAAGAAGAAGATTTTCTAGAATTTTTTAGATGCTTTTTATATTATTCAAACAATCAGAAGCCCCTATTTCCTTCCTTATACTAGCTTCGGTGGGATCAGTAAACATACTGTCGTGACATGACACATTTGGCTCGACACTCTGCTGTCTGCTCTAGAGCTGCTTTAACATGCGAAGCGTGTGGAATATATCGACGGACACACAAAAACATTTACTCTAGCACTTTGATTTTTTTCATTACTAACTTTTAGCTAAGTGCTGGGCATTTTATAGAAAGTTAGACTAGAAACTAAAATCAATAGTTTTTTTAACCACCAGTTTGGTTCCCCTCAGAACTGGGGGAGTGCCCCGGCAGTAGTTACGTCCTTTGTTATTTTTTTACTTATAATTTTAGTGCAAATTTTGCTTTAATATGTAACCATCTACATAAATTTAAAAATAATATTGTAAAAATTATTTTACTCTCAATGTTTAATGTGAAAATTTATATCTTGAATTTACTTTTATTTCCAGTAAATTTGTGACTGACCCCTAATTTGTAGCAAAAAAGATGTTTCAACTTTAAATATCTATTACTCGGTCAATTTTAATCGCAGAGGAATGGGACTTTTTTATATTGCTTGTTAGAGTAGTGGTAAAAATTTACTAAATATCACTTATAGGACCGGCGGACCGAATAAAAAGTTAATTTTCGTAATTTTTTAATAAAATTTTATTTTGACCTAAATCACTTGAAAAACAATTCTTTACCTTTTTTAAAGCATTTTTGCAATTTGAACTATATGTCTATGACTAACGGTTTAGAAATTAGCCGTTGGCCACCGTTGAGAGTGGACACCCTGTATGAGAATTAAGCAAAATAATAATCTCACTGATATATGCCAAATGACTATGGAATTTTTCCGGTAATTGTAAATATATAGACGCACACATACACATATAAACAATCTAGTTCATGTGTTCGCGTACGCACAAACATTCTAATTTTCATGTAAAAACGTTTCTCATCAAAATTAAACAGATAATTTAACAGAAATGTATCTATTTAAAGAATTTTGAGCATAGTATATTGTAACAATATAGTTTAAAATTACAATTCTAATTTATAGTTTCTAACTTTCATTGCTAAAGCTTAGAGAGCCTATCTCTTTTTTCTAATTAAAAAAAAAAAAATAGATAGAATGGATGCTCTAGTTTTGGCCACATTTAGAACAGAGATGAAATAGTAATTTTATAGTTTTTGACCAGTTTCTAAACAGATTAGAATAAAGCTAAAAAGAGAGTTTTACGGCCCCAATTGGAATAAGTATGTTAAATCTAACTAAGCCCCGCCCATTGATTAAAGAGAAAATCACGTTCAGGAAATAGGGAAAGGAGACACCGGAAAAAGTATAGAGGATAATTACTATAAATAGCGGCAGAAAAGATGGGGACTAAAAAGCTATTGTAAATGAGTCAATGGCTCTTTCTACGGTATATAATTGTAATGTACATGGATCGAAAGAGCGGCTCAGTTAACGGCCACAGAGTGTCGGATCATTTGGAAAGGAGCGCGACTCAGTGAGCCGCTCAGTGTGCGAGGAATTCTTTCCAGGGTGTCGAGAAAAGGAGCGATGGATTTTAAAATGGAATAACTTGCAAACGGCGAGAGGTATTTAAAAAATTTTTGCAGGAGGGTTATGTATAATACAGAGTTTGGGCCCAGAGAGGGGTTTGGTGACGGTAGATGCGTCATACAATTTAGTTTTTTTTGGGGGTGGGGAGGGGGGAGATTTTTAATATTTCAAAATTTAATTCCAGAAATGTTTCTATGTTCTTTAAATTCTAGATAAGGGCAATAATAGCTCATTCTGCTATTCTCATTTCACTCACTCTTGAAGGTGCAGTAGATGATAAGTAGAATATAATTTACAATTTGTATTATGTTTGGGGGGGGGGGGGGGGATGTTAAAGTATGAAAGTTTTTTTTTTTTGGGGGGGGGGGGGGGTGTCACCATTGCCCAGGGCGCTACTGTTCTGAAAAGGGAACTTTTTGATTTTTAAGGGCACTTTTTTGATTTTTAAGGGCACTTTTTATACAGTCGAATCTAGAATTTAGCGGTTCAAAAAATCGTGAAAAAAAAAAACAGAAATTTCATCAAAAAATCGAAAACGAACTAAAAATTGAGCAAAAAGGAAAAAAAAAAGCATAAAGGAGCAGATTTTCCTAAATAATCACGAAAAAACGACAAATTTCGAGAAAGATCGCGAAAAAACGGCAAATTTTGTTAAAAGAAAGGCAGGTTTTCCTAAAAAATCACGAAAAAACGACAAATTTCGAGAAAAATCGTGAAAAAACGGCAAATTTTGTTAAAAGATCGCGAAAAAATGGCCGATTTCGTTAAAAGAAAGGCAGGTTTTCCTAAAAAATCACGAAAAAAACGACAAATTTCGAGAAAAATCGTGAAAAAACGGCAAATTTTGTTAAAAGATCGCGAAAAAACGGCCGATTTCGTTAAAAGAAAGGCAGATTTTCCTAAAAAATCACGAAAAAACGACAAGATTCTAGAAAGATCGCGAAAAAACGGCCGATTTTGTTAAATGAAAGGCAGATTTTCCTAAAAAACCGCGAAAAACCGGCAAATTTTGTTAAAAGGTCGCGAAAAAACGCCCGATTTCGTTATAAAATCGCAAAAACAGCAGATTTTGTTAAAAGATCGCGAAAAAACGGCAGATTTTGCTAAAATAAATCATGAAAATGCGACAAATTTCGTGAAAAGATCGCGAAAAAACGACAAATTTTATTAGATCACGAAAAAATGGCAAATTTCTTCAAAAGATAGCGAAAAAACACCAATCTTGTCACGTTTAAACACGAAGAAACGTAAATTCCAAAAAAATTCACTCCTGGCGTTCTTTTTTTGTGCCCTTTTGACGAAATTTGCATTTTTTTCGCCATCTTTTGACGAAATCAGTCGTTTTTTCGGGGTATTTTGACGAATTTTTGGCAAGATTTGCCGTTTTCCTGAATATTTTCACAGAATTTTCCGTTTTATTGCGGGTTTTGGACGAAATGTGCAGATTTTTTTTGCAAATCTTTGTCGAAATCTGCCATTTCGTCGCGATTTTTTAACGAAAGTTTCCGTGATCTTTTTGCGAAATTTGCCGTTTTTCACCACTCGTTTCAAAATGACGTATGCATTACGCACAGATACGTTTGGCCTTTATAATATAGATAGATAGTAAATGAATGCTTATTATTCATGTGCTTTTTAGCTCGCAGGCTTTCATAGCCTGAGAGCTTATGTGCCCGCCCCTTCTGTATGCATGTTCGTTCGTGCGTAACGCGATAAAAATATCCGATCGATTTGAAATTTTGCATATAGGTATATCCTGATTAGTTTTTGGAGTTAATTCGATATGTATAAGAGGGGGCATTGCCCCTCCCCTTAATTGATAGAGAAATGTGTTTTTCATGCAGAATTAAGAGTTTTTGTTCAAAATTTAGATATAGGATCCTTCTGAGGAGAAGATTCCGTGACTGTTACTTGTAACTTGTAATTTAAGAGGAGTTATCCCCTCTTTTATACTTAACCATTAAACTTCCAAAACTATTAGAGATTTGAACGAAATCTGACAATTCTGCTTGAAAAACCCATTTATATAAATTAAGGGAAGGGGCAATTTATACTTATTCGATGAACACCTAATGACAGTCACGGAATCCCCTCTTCAGAATGATCCTATATCTAAATTATGCATGTTTGCTCCCCCCTCCCCAAGGGGAACTTTTTACATTTTTATCCACACCCCTCGTGTTGCATAGTTTTAGAAAGGTTTGAAACTGCCTTTTCCTATTATGCATGGCTTGTGTGTCGCTCCCCCAGGAGAAAAAAATGATTTTTTTTTTCATTCGATAGCTGAGGTTTTGAATCTGAATATTTTTTGCTTTTGTGAGCAGATATTTTATGAGGGTGCTTTCGCTTTCCAAACCGGTTCAGAAAACGAAAGTGTCCTCATACAAAATATCTTTAAACAAAATTTTAAAAAAAAGTAAAATACGGATTAATCTCAACTATTGAATGCAAAAAAAAAAAAAAAAAAATCATTTCAAACTATTGAAATGCAACGGAGATATTTTTATAAATTTCTTCCATAAGATTTGTATTAGCGAGTCTTTTCATCTGACTCAAGTAGCTTCTTAATGTTTGTACAGTTCTCAGGAATTTCTCGAGAAGCTATAAAGCTTATCTTTTTTCTTTTTGTTTGTTTACAATACAAAACACTTGTGAAAAAAAAAAAAAAAAAAAAAAAAAAAAAAAAAAAATTACAAACTAACGTTAAATATTAATACTTATAAAAAAATTTGACTCACAATTCTCATTTTATGACATAATTTTTAATTTAATTTTATTCAGAAATGCCTGACACTGAAAGGCGTTGTCGTTTAGAAATTATATAATCATTTTTTTTTTTCTGGATTTGTAGCAAATGTAATAGATCATTCAAAAAATAGTGTCCATCAATACATATTTCGTTTGCATTTCAATATTTGTAAGTGATTTTTACATTTGATAGCTGAGATCGATCTGAATGCAGGGCGTGTTTTACTTTTGCAATTTTAGTTGTAGATATTTTATGAGGGTGCTTTCACTTTCCAAACCGGTTCCGAAAATGAAAGTGTCTTCATACAAAATATCTGTAAACAAAATGAAAAAAGTAAAATACGGATTGATCTCAACTATTGAATGCAAAAAAAAAAAAAAAAAAAAAAAAAAAAAAAAAAAAAAAAAATCATTTTGAAATGCAACGGATGTATGTTTATAAATTTCTTCCATAGGATATGGATTAGTGAAAGAGTCTTTTCATCTGACTCAAGTAGCCCCGTTAATGTTTGTACAGTTCTCAGGAATTTCTCGAGAAGCTGTAAAGCTTTTTTTTTTTCTTATCATTTGTTTACAATGCGAAATACTAGTGAAAAAAAAAAGTACAAAATTTGAAACAACAAAAGTTACAAAGTATGATAAATATGTTTTATTCAAATATGTTTTAAATACTTCTTAATTTTCCGAGTGATTTTTCTGTTAATATATCTTCTGCTCATATGTTTTTTTTCTTCTTCTTCTTCTGCAGACGTGACAGAGCTCGAGTCCCCCACCAGGCTTAAATGTTGCCTCTCGTCTTCTAAAGACAGACGGACAGAGAATGAGAGTGCTGTCCGATGGCTTCTTTTTTCTTGGAAACTACACACACCACTGCTGCTCGGTGGACTCTTCATTTATTCATATTTAGTACTACTACTCTAAATACTATGCAAATAAACTGGTGGTGTTATTTAAAAATTATTCTAGGGCAAAGAGATGAGAAAATTATTTAAGAACAAAAACAATGTGACTTGATTTTTTTTCCCCAGTATGTATATAATATGTTGAAATGTATGTGTATCGTATGTTGAAAAAACAGAATAAAATGTCTACTTTTTATATAAATCTTTTATTTTATTGTATTATGGAACATATTGAAATATACAATCAATCAAAAAAAACTTTAAAAAGGCATTTTTTGAGATAGCCTATTAAATTCATTATTAGATTTCATAATTATATATTATACAGATTATAGAATTAAAGTGAATAGTAAAATGAGGCATTAATCCATAATACTCCATAATCCGCACAACATTTGGCCCCGACTTGTGCTGATTACAGAACTTTGAGTGTATGGCGAAACTTCTATGCAGTGTCCGTAAAAAAATAATGAAAATTTCATTATTTGCCGATTTATCGTCCGGTTGACGATGGAATCCAATTTGAAAAAATACTTCTTTATGTGAGATACATTTTAAGGGAAAAAGGAAGTTTCACGCAGAACTTATTTTGGTAAATTTAATTTAAATAACTTTAGTTTTTTTTTTTTTTTTTTTCAGTTTTGGTTTGTTTAGAGTATAATTTTGTTACATCGACCATTATATATATTTATATTCAAATTTAACCCTCGTTATTTGCGATTTAAAACGAAATTCGTAAGTTAAATTAAAATTGTTTCAAATTGAACTTTGTGGATTCGATTTCGTTGCTATGGAAACGTTTGGCTTTTATTTCTGAATATGCTTAAATGTATGAAAATTATTTTTCTCAATATGGATTTTTTTTTTAATATGAAAATATTTTTTCTAGTGATAAATTAAATAAGCACTTCAAGAAACAATATATATATATATATATGTATATATGTAATACAATATACATATGTATACAATAAATAAAACTCATTGTATTAAAATTGTTTGCTTTTGGCGAGGAAGAGTGCTGCTCACCAAATCATGTGACTCATCTTTTCATGCCAAATATTCCAAAGTATTTTATTTTTTTTAGAGATTCTTTACATACAATTTTTTTTGCAGATTCGTTACAAAGAATAGAATGATGAAAGAATATCTTTTAGTCATGTTACACAATTTCAAACCAAAATGTAAATGCTCCTGTTTTTTTTTTTTTACATAATACAAAGTTTTGTAATCTGTGTTATTTTACGAATGTAAACAAGGAAATAAACAGTTAAAAAATTTACAAATTAGTGATCCAAAAACGATAAAAAAAAAATAAATAAATGAAATTAAAAAAATGAGAAAACAGTGGACTATGTGGTGTGCGGATTATAGAACTTTGACTATCTACTTGTATGTATAAAATAGAAACGGAATTTTCTGGTTTTCCGGCTACTCCTCCGGTTCTACTGGAAGGATTTTGATGAAATTTATACTGTTAGATATTAATTCAGGGAAGGTTTTCGTTCATAGAACTTAATTCTATGTACATTAGTTATAAAGTTATGACAGAAAGTTCTGTTATTTTGTACGAAAGATTTGTCATTTGTTTAATAAAAAGATTAATAATTAAATTTATTATATTTCAAATTATGATGCAAAAACACCAAATGTTCTACATTATCAGTAGACAGGGCATTTCTTTTATTACTGTAAATTTGGCCAGTAGCTGAAAATATACATTCAGAATAAACAGTTGGTTGAAGGTGCACATAAGTTTTTTTTTTTTTTTTTTTTTTTTTTTTTTCCACTTATCATGCAAACAGAGTATCAGTTTTAAACAAGTCTTCTGCTAAGAAATCCTGTATCTCTTTTTGTACCAATTCTTCATGCACAGATCAAAACATAGCCAGAAAAAGATGAACATTTTCTCATCTGGTACGTTTACTACATTAGCATTCTCATGATGGAATTTCAATTTCTAGATCGTCTACACTCATCCATTCTAGAGCTGGCTTTTTAATTCACACATTTATAATTTTCGTTGAAAAAGGTTAGTTTTTTACTGAAATATTTGGTACTACTCTGTTACCCCGTCGATCGATTTCACCAAATTATACAAATCACCAAACTAATAGCCAAATTACAAGTATTGACGTAATTTTTATTTTAAGTAATAAAAAAACAAATAATTAGTAGAATATTAATAAAAATACAAATAAAAATCACTTAATGACGTTCGAAACATGTGTATTGTATTTAATGTCATTGAATGCGACATTCACGATCATCCATTATTGGCATTTGATCTTATAGTTTGGCGATAATGTTTTGGTCGACGGGATAACAGAGTAGTACCAAATATTTAAAATAACATAATTTAATCTGTACACATTTTTTTTTTTCAATCTAAAGAAAATAAGGTACAGACAGTTACTAAATGAATATGACATGTTTTGCGATATTCAATGCATTGTTACCGTAACATTTTTATTTTTGATAGACAGATTTCAATGGTCAGAATAAATTGGAAGGTTAAAGAATGTTTTAATTTTATATTGGTTGATAACTGAACTTGTTATCCTTTTTTTTATTAGTTTTGAAGTGTCAAAAATTGTCTTACAAGTAAATTTCAAATTTAATGGGTTAATTTATTTGTACTATACATGCATGTAGAAACAGCTATAGATATATGTACACAGGTATATTTATATACACCTAAACTCACATTATGTGCACATCAGTGTTTTATTTTCTTATTACACAACTAACTACTCGGTACACCACTAGTTATTTTAAGCTGACATGGTAACCTGGATATTAGTATTAATTTATAAATAGTTTATTTTAAACATAATATAAATATAACGTTTATAACATGTTCATAAAAATTTTAAAATGTTGTTTTTGCGAAAACTGGAAAAATTTGTCAAGAAGCTTAAATGGCATTTTGCCTCCATTTTGGATTTTTTCGTGCAAATCAGAGTAAGATACGGAACTCCCCTTTATTGTTTTGTATTTAAAATGAAAGGCACAGATGTCATATACGCTCAACATTTGCACAATATTTTTCTGAGGATGATTCGGCGATAATTTAGTTTTTAAATAGCAGCTACATATATATTTTTGGGACACATCTCATCGGTGCGATGTTTTTCTGGCGTCCATTTGGCAAAACCTTAGAATACAAATTACCATGCATATATATTTTTTTTAAATTATTTAAAAAAGAAAATAATGATCAATAAAAAAAAGTTTAGTTAATAATGATAGAACAAAACAATTTATATGCTTTTAATATATAAAATAAAAGTAAATAAACAGTTTATCAATAACTAAACAGTAGACGGGTTACTAAGGGGCATAAAATTGTTATTTTGTTGAAATCGCGCCAATATGGTGCGCATATGGCATCTGTGTCTGAGTTTGCAAAAAATTCGTGTAGTTTGGAACAGAAGTTTTTTTTTTTTTTTTTTTTTTTTTTTTGGGATAAATTTTGATATTTTTTAGTTAAAATGAACACCATACCAAAATAGGATTTAAATAAAAATAATAATGTACTTTAATAAAATTCATTTTTATAACATACAGACAATCAAATTGTTAAAGCATAGTCTTTGTGAAAACGTAAAATACAATGTTAAGTAAAACAGAAAGTGAAGCATTTTGATATAAAACAGAGACAGGGTGTCTTCAAAGAAGGATGCAATAGAAAGTACTCTCGGGACCAGAGCAAGTTTGGACCAAATACAATCGTCAGCTTGGAGGCGGTCATCTTCTTCAGGTCACTCCCCTCGGTCACCTAGGAGAAGAAATTAAAAGCATGACCTCAAGAGTAAATTCTTTCACATGACACAATAAAGAAGCAGACACAATAGAGTTCAGGGGGTGAAATTGCACTTTTTTTACCATAGAAAACACGATATCTCAAAATTTCAGGGGGGGGGAGGATTGCCCCGGCTACCCCCCCTTGAATTTAGCATCCAATTAACTCATACATGTTGAACGAATTGTCTGCATAAAAGATATGATTTCCCCCCCCCCCTAAAAAAGGGAAACATTTCACTTAATTTTGATAAAATAATCATCTGACCCCCAAGGCCGTAGCTAGAAGTGAATAATAGGAGGGGCTCAAGAAATTGAAGGAAGGGGGGGGGGGGCTCATATTTTCTCTCTCCCTCTCTGGCGAAGAAAGATAAATTAATGCATATTAACTGTGATTACTATTTTTCTTAGCAAACTGTTACAGTAACTTCATTTCATGCTATTTAAAAAAAAAAAAAAAAAAAAAATAGGATGATGAAAAATTGGAGTGTATAACAAGTGCAATGTGAAACACATTGCGAGCTTACTATGTGCCGATAGGATGAGCAAATGTGTTGAAACACTCACTTTAGCTGCAATTTAGTATTTCTTCAAAACTGTCAAAGGACCTCGAAACTAGATTAGACTATTGAACAGAATTTCATCTGGATTTTCGGAGCATTAATTCATTGAGTGACCTTGGAATCTTTTGCAGAAGAAGCAGGGTTGGAAAAAAAAAAAATCGGATATTTGATTTAAATAAGATTTTTTTATTTTATTTAAATCTGATTTTTTTGATTTTTTTAGAATCCTATAATTTATTACTCTATTTTTATGTTTTTACAATAAATGGAGCAGTTTTTAATAATAAATAACTAAAAAAGAATAAATAATATTTATAAAAAAAAAAAATAAAAGAAATAATTATATAGTTAAGAAAATATTATATTCTAGTTACTAAAAATTAAACATATAGACTTTAATCTAAAATTTTGAAATTGAATTGTGCATACTAAATAAGAAATAAATTTAAATATGTTGTAAATGAATAGAAAATAAGAAAATGATAAAATTAAAAAAACAAATTAAATACAGTAGATTCCCTCAAATCTGCAGCCCTAATATCCGCAACTCTCTAAAATCTCCGCATAATTTACAGATGTAAACAATGAAGTTTTCAGGTCAGGTATAGGGACAAAATTTGACTTTTTTATTTTTATATCAATTCTATATATATTTTAATCTGTAACTTTCATTAATATTACTAAATTCATGGTTTTTCATGAAAAAATAATAAATTTATTTCTGAAAAAATTCAAGGTATTGCTAATATCAGTGGAATAGAGGTTAAATAGGGTCATTCGAGTCAACTGCCTAAATAATAATGGGCAAATATACATTTTTCGTTAAAAAGGTAAATGGTATAAACGGTTTTTAGTTTGGTCACTTCAGTGTAATTAAAAAATATTCAAAAGGTAGAAGCGGTCGAGGGGAGGGGGGGGGGAATAGTGCCCTGGAAAAAGTGCAATTTCCTCCCCAATGCAATGAGATGCAGACCCCTCCCAGAAGATTTGGAATTTCGTTTTTTCGATAGTCAAAAAGGTGCAGTTTCCCTTCTGGAACAGATTAAGACTTTCTTCCGGGAGGGATTTCATTGTAGAGCTCATTTACAGGGCCATACAAAAGAGTTCCATTACATAAAGGTAAGTTGGGGAACGGTGTGCGACATACAGGGTTGTTGCCCAGCCCAAAAAACCCGGGTGGGTTTTTTCAAAATTTCAACTTTAAATTACATATATAATGTATTTATATTACATATATAATGTATTGTAATATATTTCTTAATATCAGTATACAACTCATAAAATTTATAACCATCACCCCCCACCCCAAAGAAAAGAAATGTCCTAGTTATACCATCACAATTTTTAAAATAAATAATTGTTAGTTAATCTCTGTAGCATGTGTAAGAAACACACAAAAAAAAATTTCCCATTAAAAAAATACTTTGATGTGTAATGTGTTCTATTTTATACAATAGAAACTCATAACAAAATACCATATATGCTTAGAATCCTAATTGGATTATGTAGACATGTAGAATTACTTGGCTTATTCTATTATTTAGCAATAACAAAAAAATACTTTATAAATTATTACTGATAATCAATTTATCTAAAAGCAAAGCATAATTTTGATTACTGCCATTTATTTATTTGTAATATTGATATATTTGTAATCAATTAGCTACTTTAAATTTAGTAATAAGTACATTTTTTTTTTCAAGCATTCTAAACCATCTTCCTTAACCTCCCCCAAAACCTCGAAAAACCCTGATAAAACTCGAAAACCCCCAAAAAACCCTGATAAAAACCCCAAAATCCTGAAAAAACCCAGTGGGTTGGGTTTTTTCTGAAAAAACCCGGGTATTTAACAACCCTGGCGACATATTAAACTGTTTCATAATTGCTCACAATCTGACAAGATTGCTCCAACAGGAAAGGAGATAAACAGCTGGGAAAATAAAGTAAAATTTGGAAAAAGTGGAAACAAAAGACTCAGTGTTATACACACGCATACGTACCTCTGAAAAAATTCCAGAGAAGCCTTGTGGCATTCTTGAGGGCGGAATAACAAGAACCGCACCATCTAATGGCTCCTTTTCAACAAATGCATTAGCCAGCTCGAAAGGATTTCCTAGGAAAAAAATCAAAGGGCAAGTGTCAAATAATTATATTAGCGTAAGAACAATCACATTACCACTACACATACGTACACCCTCCCCCAATTGATTATACAGTCAAACCCTGTGATAACGAACTCACGCATATAACAAACAAAAATTCTCGTCAAATCTTTTGAGGGAGAGGGGAATTATATCCCCTCGAACCACCCAGTAAAAAATCAACACTGCTTTTATTGTGGCCTTATTTCTCCAAGATCCTCCATGTAAATTTTGTTTTAAAGCAATAATGCTTCATATTAAACTAAGAAATATACAGTCGAGTCTCCATATAACAAAATTCGTCGTTCCAGTAAAAAATTCATTATATAGAGAAATTCGATGTATAGAGATTGATGTTTAAAATGGTATTTAATGTGTAAATTTTGAAGAAATATTTTCGATCTTTTGAATTAAGAGTTTGAAATGTTTAAAATTAAATATTAACCTAACATTTTATTTCTTAATTATTTAAGCCATTTCAAAAAAAGAGAACGGACATTTATTTGAAAGGTTAATGAAAATCAAATAAGGAAGACTTGCATTGATTAGACGAAGATATCTGTGACTTTTTGTTGTTTTGATTTTAAAATTGTCATGCTCAAAAGAAAAACTAGTTGGATGTGTCAATCCCAAAACTTTCTTCTATCTCATAAGTACATTTTAATATTTAAAAGAAAAACGTGGTGACCCCAAAGTTACCCACTATCGAATTTCTTCGAACATTTGACCTATCCTAATGAGATTCTGGTATCCGAAAAGCCTAAAACGCAAAATTTAATTAATATTCTGATAAAATGAGCTTAGTAGTGCCTCATGTTGGGTAATTTCTACTAAAACCTAATAAGCATCTATTTATGTCAAGACCTAACAGAATCTGAAATTTGATGGAATTTCCTCCATTAGTTCTTGAGATATAGTTATAACAAAAAATTTGCAAAACGTAGCACAGCAACACCATATCTTGGACAATTTATGCCAAAACATAAAAAAGCGTCTAAGTATGTTATGGTGTAAAAGAATCTGAAGTTTGATGAAATTCTGTGCATTAGTTCTTGAGATATAGCTAGTTTAAAAAAAGGTGTAAAATATAGCACAGCAGCACCATCAGTTGAATGATTTATAACAAAATGTAATCATCGTGTAATTATGTTATATGTCATTTTGTAACAAAATCTCAAGTTTGATGAAATTCTGTGCGTTGGTTGTTGAGATATAGCTATCGGAAAAATTGTGCAAAATGCAGCATAGCTGCACCACCTGTTGCAAAGTTAATACCAAAATGTAATCAGCGTCTAATTATGATATATATTCTAGTGTAACAGAATCTAAAATTTGATGAAGTTCTCTGCATTAGTTCTTGAGATATAGCTATCGCAAAAATCGTGCAAAATGTAGCATAGCAGCGCCACCTATAGGGCAGTTCACACAAAAACCTTATCAGCGGCTATGTATTTCAAGGTATCTTGGAATCTGAAGTTTGGTGAAATTCTGTCCATTAGTTCTTGACATATAGCTATCATGAAAATCATGAAAAACGTGGCATAGCAGCCAATTTACACCAAAACTTAATCAGCGTCTATGTATATCAAGAAGTCACAGAATCTGAAGTTTGGTGAAATTCTGTGCATTAGTTTTTAAGATGTAGCAATCTTGAAAATCATGAAAAAAGTAGTATAGCAGCACCACCTGCAGGCTAATTTTCACCAAAAACCAATAGGCACTAATTTATATCAAGGTCTAACTGAATATAAAATTTTATTAAATTTCGAGCATTAGTTCTTGAGATAGAGCGCCCACAAATTTTTTGTCACATACAGACAGACAGACAGACTCACAGACAGACATTTTCTAAAAACAGTCAAAACGTGTTCAGGACCTTCTAAAACGTATAAATCTGCCGAAAACCGGAAGTCGAAAATTTTCATGAATCCAATACTTTCTTCTTGTAAAGATAGAAGAAAGTAAAAAGAGCTCAAATTTTAGCTAGGAATCAAAAATTGTAGTTAACATTTTCCTCCATTTGAAGACTTCTCTTTATGTGCCTCTCATTGATTCCTCTCTTATATGTGTAACAATCAAATTGACTCTGTTTTGAGAAGAATGTGGAAAGGTGGGATGAATTTGGTGGATTTAAAGAACAAGGAGAAAAGTAATATTAAAAAAAACTCAGCACTGAACGATAAATCAGAAATAAGTGATGGAAAATTGATTCCATATGATTTCGAAGCTTTTTTAAAACTGAATAAATTAAGACCAATTTATGATAAAATTCGTTACATGGAGATAATTATTTCGCTATATAGAGATTGTTTTTAAACTAATCATGCGAAAAGGGAACCGTTTCTACTAAAAATTCGTTATATAAAGAAATTCGATGTATGGAGTTTCGTTATAGAGACTCGACTGTATATATATATATATTTATAAATAAAATGTTACTGTACTCAGCTTCCTCCCCCCCCCCCTTTTAAACAATTTTCAGCTCTCCCTGGAAAAGATTCCAAGGTCACTCAATGAATTAAGAAGTACACTTACTTCCAGGGAGGGATTTCTGTGTGGAGAAGTTCAAGAAGGGGGAGGGGGGGGGGAGGGAGGTTCTAAATATTTCATGATGGGGGAAACATATAACATTTTATTATCATTTTTATCATTTATTTATTTTTTTTTAAAATGTATATATGCCTGTGGAAGGGGGGGGGGGGGGAATTCACCTCAAATCAGAAGGCCCGAGGCAGTTGCCTCGCATGCCCCTATTCACTTAATGAAAACGAAAAATGTCAATTTTTCCGAGGGAAGGTGCCAAGGAGGGGTAGGGGAAATAACCCCTTGGACCATCTACTGAGAAATCAATACTGTGTGTGTGTGTGCGGGGGGGGGGGTGTATTAGAAATGTATGCTTTTCTCATTTAGGTAACACAAATGGCAATACAGATCGTCGATGCAAACATGCAATAAAATTTGATGACATTTTAATAAGAGGATGGGGGGGGGGGGGATGGTAGCAGATGAAATACAACAAAACATGAGCACAGAATGTGCCAAATTGAGCAAATTTCTTCAAAGAATCACAGAAGAAAAATAGATATTTGAAGTGACATGGGAAAAAATGCCATTTTCGTCAACAAATAACAAAAAAAATACTTTTGCCTAAAAATTAAAAAGCGATTTCCATCAAAGAATTGCAACAAAAAGAACATTTCGGTCACAAGATTACAGCAAAAAAAAAAGACATTTCCGTCAAAGACTTAATTTTTGAGAGAATTATGAAAAAGATTTTTTTTTTTGTTGTTACAAGACTGTGAAAAAATGCACATTCTTTCAAACGAATTTGTAAAATACACGATTTTAATTGAAAAATCTTGTAAAAACACACAAATTTTTGCAAAAGATCGTGTAAAATAAGCAATTTTCCTCGGGGGGAAAAAAAAAAAAAATCTTTACCTATGGCAATACAGATCGATAGGGACAAAAATGACATTTCTGTCAAAGGATTCCAACAAAAAAAACTGACATTTCAGTCAAATGACATGATTTTTTAGAAGGATGAAAAAAAAAGATTCAGATTTCTTCAAAAAATTGTGTAAAATATAAGATTTTGAATATAAAATCATGTAAAATACATGAATTTTGGCAAAAGTTTGCATAAAATACACAAATTTTGTCGAAAGATTGTTGAAAAAATATAATTTTGTCAAACAACTGTGAAAAAGAAGGGAATTCCACTGAAGAAATTAAAAAACCCCATGAATATTGAGAAACAGTCAAAAAAAAAAAAAAAAAAAAAAAAGAGCACATTTTGGCAAAAGATCATAAAAAGTATGGAAGTTTTGTCGAAATTATGGCAAATGATTGTGGAAAACACTTAAATTTTGGTGAAAGATCATGGAAAATATGCACATTTTAACAAAAAAAAAATCATGCGAAAGACCTCGAATTCTCTTGAAGGATTGCGAAAAAAAAAAAAAAAAAAAAAAAAAAAAAATGCAAATTCGGTGAAAAGGTGCGAAAAGAAAGTCTGTTAGGCTGTAAAAGTTCAGCTTGTTCTTTACTGTGTCTGTATAACATATCGTAAAAGTTTAGGGAAATTTTTATATGGATTGGGGGAAATGTTGACAGTAAAAACATTTTTTTCACCCCTTATATTATCATATATATATTAAAACAGTAGGCTACTTTAAGACAGAGTTGTGCAAAATACATCAAAACACCATCTTGATTACAAAATACATTGGTTTTAGAGCTTAAAATACAAAATACTTTTCGAGAGAAAAAAATTCACAATACAAATACGTGTATTTTCAATTTTAAAATTTGCTGGGTGTTTCACTATATAAATAAAAAGTATTTTTTCAAAGCTGATTAAGCTTTTGAAATTCAAAATAAGGAAAATAAGAACAAAAAGTGATGTAATTAAGGAATGACGGGATATTTCTGGAAAGATTTATAGGGTTACTATCAGCGCCGTGCAAGGGGGGGGGGGGATTTAGGGGACGCAAAATTTATAATACTAAGTTCATTTTTTGCCAAGTACAAGAAAAATTTGGAAGGAGGGGGGGGGGCACCAAATTATAAGTTTGCCCTGTGTGCAATTTTTTACTTATTTTATTTTTTAAAGGAACTTAAGTACTATCACCAGAGGCTTTTAGAGAGGTAAAATGTTAATTATAAAAGTTTCGTACATAAGGTTTAGTACAAAAATACTATTCTACGAGGGGGAGGGGCAGAGATTTAGATGCACACACACACAAAAAAAACTTTAATCCTTTAATTTACCTAACATTTAATCTCTTTTTCCAATATGTTAGAAAATAACCTAAGATTTTATAACTGAAACATCGATAATTATTAATCTAATTTTAATTATGAACTACAAATATATATAAAAAATATGTATCTATGCTTATGTATGAAAAAAAGCAAAAACTAAGCATTAGCAAGGGGGGGGGGGGGGCAGAGATTTAGGTGCACACACACACACAAAAGCAGTATACAACAATACTATGAAGCATTTTAATTATAAGCTACACATATTTAGTAATTTTAACTTGTTTTTATTGATGTTTAATAACTTTAAGTTTAATAAACTTTTTTTAAATTGAAAAATTGGGATATTAATTATGATTCATAATCAGAGTATAATGAAAAATGTTTGTTTTCCGGCCATGTTTATGTAAAAAAAAAAAATTTTTATTTGTATTCCAAAGTTCTCCCCCCAGAATCATGCCCGTCGGCTTAATTGTTCAGAGTTTTCCGTTATTTTCTTCGAACCTCGGATTTCCATGCGTAAACATGGGTTAGGTTCCCTCAGAAAGAATGTTTGAAATTTGTTTAATTCAGTTTTTCGGTACATCCATGTAGCAACAAGCATTCAAAAGAAACGATTCAGTATTTTGTATTAGAGATAGTATTAGTATATCAGTTGTGTTATTTCAATTATTTATTAACGAATACCATGCGGTTTACAAAAGCTCTAATACGTATCATTTTATTTGTATTAGTTATTCTCGAATCGCAAATGATTGGGATTTCATATGGCTTGTTAAATCATCTATTTATTTTATTGTGACAAGAAAAAGAAATAAGAAGTGGATGTATTTTTGATAAAGCAAATGATAACTAAATGATAAATCAAAATGCGATTCATACTTGTGCCAAGCGAAGAATTCAGTTAAAAGAAGTTCAACAGAGAATTGAAATACATAAATAAAATAAAATATTGGAAAATTTCACTGGTATTCCTAAAAATATGCAAGTTACGTAGATTTCATTCAGATAAGAAGAAATTGAAATGTTTCTAATTTTCTTAGAAATGCATAAAATGATTTAGAAATGTTGTTAAGTTTGCATTTTACGATAATTTTTAAGACTTTACAGACATAGAAATGTCATGGAAGAGCAATTAGCACTCGTGTACTGAAAGTTAGTTTAAAATGCCGAATTTATGGAATGTTTTAAAGTTTTTCCTTTCCTTTTCTTTTTTTTTTTATTTACTTTTATTTAAAAATAAAAAACAATTTTCAATCTCATAGTTTCCGAATAAGTGCATTTGCAAATTTCTCGGGATTAAAATGACTTTCACAGATGTTACCTAATTTTGATTTGAGTAGACCTTTTACAGAATCTGAAAAAATTTGCATTTTTGAACAGGGGGGGGGGGAGGGGGGAAGAGAACGTGTTAAATCATATTTTTATAACACATTAAATGCAGAAACAAAAATTAAAAAAATTCAAACCAAACATATTATTCAGAAAATAGAAGAAATTGTAGGGGGGGGAGCTCATATTTTTGGAATGCCGAATTTATAGAATGTTTTGCGCATGGAAATCTGAGGTTCGAAGAAAATAACGACTCTGAACAATCAGGCTGACGGGCATGTTTCTCGGAGGGGGGGGGGGTTATTTATAATAAAATTGATGTATGTCACTGAGGCTTAATATAAGTTATACAAAATGTACGGTACTGTCTTGCATAATATGAAGTACATAGTATTTACAGGGACACACAAAACATTTCAAATAGTACATTCTTTCCAAAGTACTGTACATGTATCCGATATGGCTCATGGATGGATGAAATGCATTTCAATTATGATATGCACGCTTAAGTTTCATTAAATCTGTGCACATTATGCGATGTGTATAAATGCTATGATTGATGTACAGGGCTAAAGATGTAAATTTTCCGGAAAAATATAAGTGTCGGAAAAAAACTGGTTTTTTACCGGTTTTTTCGGAAAAATTGGAAAAATTGATTTTTCATGACTGTTTCTTCCAAATAAATTATATTTTCTTAGAGAATATTAAGTAATAAACATTTTTTCCCATTTATATGCATTAAATGAAAATTATTTTCACTTTATATTGCAAAATAAAAAGAAAGTAGCAAAGCCTGCTTTTAAAAGTTTAGTTTTTTTTTTTTTTTTTTTTCCCACAGCCTAAGAATTTTTATTAAATGCTATTGTTTGTTATATCATATCTGTGTTGAAATGATTTTTCAGTTACATGTTTAACTACCAGTTGACCTAATGTAAAAACCTGAGCCAATATGTCTGCAGTTTGGAATGAAATAAATTATGCATTCCATTTAAATATAAGGATAGTTTTTAAGTAAATGATACTAGTTTAAAGAAATTATGGCAGTTTTGTCATTATTATGAATATCAGTATTTAAAAATTCCATTGTTTGTTTAAAAAATGTATATTTTTACATTATTACTATTTTTTTCTTAGAATTATAATTTTATTTCCTTTATAAAATATGTTTAGTTTTGGTATAGCTTTCCAATCTCAACTCAAAAAAGTTTTGATTTAGTTTTATTTAAGTTTTGATTTAGTTTAGTTTTCAGGTCTGCAATTAAAAAATAGCGTAGGATTTATTGACTGTTAGATTTTTACTCATTGAAAACAGAATTAAGTTTAAATAAATGTTTTTTTTTTTCTTTTTACCCTGAAATCTGGTATTCTATTCTTGAATAAGAAACCATATTCAATAATGTTTCCACATGGTAATTTTATATTTCTAAGAGTGGAACTCAAAAGTTATGAAAACAGAACACTACAAATAGAAAATGCTCACTATTTGAGGAATTAACAAAAGCAGTTACATACAGAGATAAACTTCTACTGTGCTTTAGAAAACTACAAAAATTCAAAGTTTAATCAAGAGGGAAAGTATAATTTGGAACATAGTTACTTGTAACAAAATATGGGAGTTTTTTTCATCGCAGTTGTACTTTTCTAATGCAAACTGCCCATGTTTTTGCAACATTACTGTACATTATGGAGGTAAAATGGAGGTCAATTTTAGATTCAACACCTTGAAAAAACATTCAATTAATCAGCTATAACGGAATCTTGAAAAATGCAGCTAGTGCCACCTATAGGGGATTTACACAAAAAACTAAACAACATTAATGTATATCAGAAACTGTAGTTTGATTTTTTTTTTTTTTTAATCGTCCTTGAGGTAAAGCTATTGCGATAATCATGAATAATGCAGCATAGCAGCGTCATCTGTTGAGCAATTTAAACCAAAAAGTAATGAGCGCGAAGTTATGTCAAAGATTAACTTAATCTGAAATTTTATAAAAATACATACATTAGTTTGAGACAGAACTATTGTGTAAATTATGAATAATGCAGCATAGCAGCGCCATCGGTTTGGCAATATATACTAATAACTAAACATCTCGAGTTTTTATCAAGGTGTAACTCAATCTAAAGTTTTGTGAAATTATGTGCATCAGTTCTTGAGATAGAGTGCCCATAAAATTTGTCACATACAGACTCACAGAGTGACAGATATTTTCCAAAAATCATCAAAACGTGTTCAGGACCTTCTAAAAGTTTTAAATACACCAAAAACTGGAAGTCAAATTTTTCACGAATTCAATACGTACTTCTTGAAAAGGTAGATTAAAGTAAAAAATGCATACTTCAAACTTTTATGTTGAATTTTTAATTTTATCATTTCCATTAATTGGCATATTATTGCAATAATTTTACACATGAATTAATTTTAAAAAAGAGAAGTTGCATTTAATTACATATCTAGATTTTTTTTATGTAATCAAGTTTTTGTGAAATTGCAAACTTTTTGTATATACTTGTAGAAAATATATTCAGAATTTTTGAATAAGAAATTATTACTATATTTAGGTTCCTATTTAGACATTTTTAATAAGGTTATTTACATACATATATGCAACTTAATAAGATTCAGCTGCTGTATGGCATGAGATTTTTTTTTTCTTCAATTACTGCACTTGCGAAAGATTCAATTTGTTGATTAAACTTTTTCTGAAAAGTCTATTTTCAAGAGAAATTTTGCAAAGGGTCTTGTGTTTCAAACAAGAAAAAAATTTGAAGAATCCTTTCAAGTCTTCTCATACAGATTTCTGCTCAGAGATCCGATTACCCACATTAAAATTTTCATGTGAGACACTCAACATAAAAATTAAAAAAATAAAAAGTATGAGAATGTAGCTATTACAAAATTTTCAATATATTATTTCATAAATGAAATTTCAATTTTTCCAGTTCGGAAAAATTGAAAAATAAGCCTTCGGAAAAAAACCGTTTTTTTTCCCAATTTTTCCGGTTTTTTTCCAAGCATTCCCATCTCTATACAGGGCTACCCAAAAGAGTTTACCAACGTTACTGAATTTACTGAACGTAAATTACTTAAAAGGTGATTCTTAAATAAGTTATGCATTTTTACATTGAACGGCATTCAGTTTTCTGAGAAACGTTTGCAGAATATAAATAAAATGATATACAGGGGCATGCAAAGAACTGTGTACATGGAAGCCTATGAAAGATAATTTCAATTCTTTTAAGACTTTTTTGTTTAAAATAAATTTTAGCTTAATGCTGACGTGCATTAAAGGTACAAGGCAAACTACAGGGCTGAACAAAAGTATTCAAGCATGTCTTCATCTATTAATATAAATTGCGACAAAAGGAAAATATTTAGATCTAATAATCATTTTGGGGTTGTGCAAATATAACGTTATCAATTTAGGGGGGGGGGGGGGGTTCCAGCACATGATATTATAAGATATATCTCTAGGGGGAGGAAGTGTTTGCCTTTTGATATTGAAAGTTACTCGTTGAATATTAGAAGCCAAACAATAACAAAATAAATAAATAAAAGCATGAAAAGACATTTTTAGTTGAAAAAAAAATGCTCAAGTCAAAAATTAGACAAAATATTGTTGGGTTTTATAAGAAATCTTTTTAACATGGAAATTAAATATCTTTTATGTAATATCAATTATGACATATATTCATATATGACATATATTATATACACAAACATATATTCAATTCGTGAATACAAAACATGTGAAGCATGACCTTTTTTCTTACAAAATTAAGACCTTTTTCGATTCTACTATTTCTTCCAGTGTTTCGTTTACCTCTGCGTTGTGCCACCAGAATCGGAAAAAGTATGTGATGGTGATGATTTAGCACCAGGCACCAAGTGGAAAAAGAATTTAATTAGGGTTGCAAACTCTTTCTATTCATGAGCTAGGGATTTATGAAAAGCAAAACAATTTTTAAGCACCACATGCCTATCAGAGTTGCCTATGATTAGAGAGTGAAGATAGGGCCCATTAGGTGTAATCGTCTCAAAAAAAGAGGTTCAGGACATTTTTAGTGAATATTGTTCTATTTTAGAGATACAAAATTGATTTCTTGATAAAGGCAAATGAATGAAGAAGCTGTCATTTAAAACCATGTGTTATTTAAATAACAGGGACTTTTCGGTAACATATTAACACAATTTAGGTTCCAGCATAGTAAGTGTTTTCTATCCTAATACGTTAAATAATGCCCATCCCTAGTAGATGATAATAATTTGAGAGAATTTTGAAAAAAATGCCATTTTTGTTATGAAATGTGAAAAAATGCAATTTTTTTCAAACCATTGAGTTAAATACACAATATTATTCGAAAAATCATGTAAAACACACATTTTTGCAAAACACTGTGTAAAATAGGCAAATTTCCTCAAAAGACTATAAAAATGTGAAAGAACTGCAAAAAGATGTGAATTCCGTTGAAGCAGGGCCCGACAAAGGCTATTGGGGGATCCTGGAGCAAACAACATTCTAGGAGGGGGGGGGGACGACTTTCCGTATATCGATAGAATTTTTTGATAAAAATGTGCGAGCATAATACTAAACCTCATACATATTGTATGTATGTATGAACATATTTAATGAACACAATTAAACATTAAAACATCTGCTAGTGGTGAAAAAATGAGTTAAGACGGTGGGAAATGGGCACTTAGGCCAAGATTTTTAAAAGGACATCTGGAAAAAAAAAAAAAAAAAAACACTTTTCTGATTTCCTACTCCACACACACACACATGCCCCTAATTGTCTGGGGTCAAAATAGAGTATTACAAGATGAAAAAGAAAAATATGTTATTCTATAAAATACAATTAATTGCAGTATAAACTTGTACCGATATTTTTAAAGAAAATTCTTATAACAATTTTAAACAATAAATTTTTTACAAAATAAAAAATAAGCATAGAAGAGGGATAACAAGATGGGTGTGCCATTTATCTCAGGGTTACAATGGGAGATAAAACACACCTGAAAACATAATAAAGGTATAAATAAAACAATATAAATGTATCAATAAATAAAAGAGGTTCTCACCATGGAATTCCATCTAGACATCTCCATTCTCCTCATGGGATCCTATAGTGTCAAGATGGCAGACATGAGAATCAAACTGAAAGAGAATTGGACAAAATTATTAAGCATTCAAACAAATCGAATTCAGACTTGCCAAGTTCTGAAAGCTAAAAATCAGGAGATTTTATCTCAGAAATCAGGCGACAATGAGAACATATTTTTTAAATGCAAACATCTTTAGTGAAAGTTTAAATTTCAACTGGGCTTGCTTATTACCGAAAATTAAAAAGAAATATGTCACTTTTACTCAAATAACGAAAATATATCATTTCAAGTAGAACACACTTAAGCATATATTTAGGATATTTAAACATATTTTTAATTTAACTGAATATTATAAAAAGGAGAATGTTTTGTTATTTACAAATTTATATGAAACTGTAGTAAAGATCTTAACCCTTTTAGATCCAACCCGCACGATCGTGCGGGTTAGACATTCTTTTGAATTGTTGCTTCTCAGTTGTATGTAATAAAAACCCAAATCGAATGGTCATTCATATTTGCAGAAAGAGTAAAGTATCATTTTTTATCAACAGATAGTGGATGTAGTACATATTTTGCTTTCAATCAGCATGAATAGCTTTGTTTATAATTTCCTCGGGTCTTAAAGGGATAAATAAGCCTTAACCAAGACAAATTATTAATAATTTGATACATGGCAATAGTAACAGAATCAAATCTTAAAGATTTGTTGTTTATAATAAATCTGAATGTAGTTTGTTACATAAAATACTACTGATCAATCATACTAAAAAACTATTACATCTCTGCATTAGAGTTTTTATCACTGAATCACAGCACATTTGATTGTAAAATAAAAGAATATTTTAAAAATGTGAAAAATCTGGAGAAATATGTCAAAAATCAGGAGTATGGAGAAACATCTGAAAATCAGGAGTCTCCTGCAGAAATCAGGAGACTTGGCAAGTCTGCGTATTTATAAACAAACTTAGAGTAAAGCTAAACTTTGTTAAAAATTGAAACAAATAAGTGTTATTAAATGAATAAAACAGAAATAAATCAGTCTATATGAGAACTAATTTTCATAGAGAAATAGAGAACACAGAAAAATTTTAAAAAAAGAGCGTTTTCAATTCTGAATTTTATTCCCTTTCGGCAAAGCACATTTTCGGCTCATAAGTTCGGTTGTAAGTTCGTCACACATTGGTTATAAGTGCTTCTTTAAAGCAATGAAAAGTCCTTACATGAAAATCTAGAAAATGTCTTCTTACGAGTACATCTACTAGTAAAAATAAAACTTTAAGAATTTTTTTTTTTTTTCATTCGCAAATATAAATTCAGACAAAATAATGTTAAAGGTGTAAAATCATATACATTTATTGTTTATCCGATGTTGTTATAGCAGGCTCAAGCAACACCGGACGGATTAACTAGTGTTTAATAAATTAAAATTTAAGTTCTCTTACGAATTCTCTCAATTAGGTTATATTTGAAATGCTTCTTTTATAAGAATGAATATACTATTTTTTTCCATGATAATTTTCTTGATATATTTTTTCGATTAATTTAAAAGTCAAACAAAATAAACACAAATCTCTCTCTGTACAATGAACAACGATATCGATTTTTAAACTTTCATCATTTAAATAACTGCATCAATTAATAACGATTAGTCATCAATTAATTAATAACTGATTTTTTTATGTAAAAAGTGTGTATGTGAGAGGGGTGGGGAGGGGGGGACAAAATTGTTACTAAAATACATTATATGCGAATACATTTTTGTAACTTTTTATTTCTTGAAAATTTTTATAGTGCAGTTTTCACTTTTTTAACAGTAAGTCTCTGGTTTTTTTTACTTTCTTCTATCTTCAATAGAAGAAAGTATTGTAATCGAAATTTTTTTCGACTTCCGGTTTTCGACGGATTTACACGTTTTAGGGGTCAGAGATTCCAAAAAACATGTTTTTACAAAATGTCTGTCTGTCCGTGTGTCTGTGTGAGTGTCTGTCTGTGTGTGTGTCTGTATGTCGCCATTCTGCCATCAAAAAGTGTATGAAGTTATACATAGAATTGAACCAAATTTTTTGTGAATGGTTTTGGTTGTGGCAAGCAGGTCCTCCTTCAGTTTTGAAATATTCTGCCGGAAGGGGGCGCTGCAATCGCGATTTTTGTGCCATTTTCAATATTGTACCGACCAAAAGTATATGAAGTTATGCATCGAATTGAACCAAATTTTTTGTGTATGTGTATGACTATGGCTAGTTGGTCCTCCCTGAATTTGAAAAAAATCCGCCGGAAGGGGGCGCTGCAATCACCATTTTTGTGCCATTTTAAATATTGTACCAACCAAAAGTATATGAAGTTATACATCGAATTGAACCAATTTTTTTGTGTATGTGTATGACTATGGCTAGTTAGTCCTCCCTGAATTTGAAAAAAATCCGCCGGAAGGGGGCGCCGCAATCGCGATTTTTGTGCCATTTTCAATATTGTACCAACCAAAAGTATATGAAGTTATGCATCGAATTGAACCAAATTTTTTGTGTATGTATATGACTATGGCTAGTTAGTCCTCCCTGAATTTGAAAAAAAATCCGCCGGAAGGGGGCGCTGCAATCGCGATTTTTGTTCCATTTTCAATATTGTACCGACCAAAAGTACATGAAGTTATGCATCGAATTGAACGAATTTTTTTGTGTAAGTCTATGGCTATGGCTAGTTGGATCGCCCTAAATCTGAAAAAAATCCGCTGGAAGGGGGCACTGCAATACCAAATTTTATGCCATTTTCAATATTGCACCACATAAAAGTGTATGAAGTTAGTTCTAGAACTGAACTAAACATTTTGTATATGATTATTTTTTGGTAAGGCAACTAGGTCCTCCCTGAATTTGAAAAAAAAAAAAAAATTGCTTATCATTTTATTGTCCATCGGTTCGTGCAGAGACGAAGTTCGTTTTTACTCCGATTAATTGATTGAAGCAGAAATTTAATATGAAAATCAAAGTTGGTAAGGTATTGAATTAAAATTATTAAAGCTTTAAAATGAGTAACTATTTTTTTTAATATTAAAATGTATGTATGAGATAGAAGAAAGTTTTGGGATTGGCACATCCAACTAGTTTTTTTTTTTTTTTTTTTTTTTTTTTTTAAACAGCAATATTGCCAACCGCTTCATCTGCTTAATTATAGTTTATGCATATTTTCAGCAATATAAAATTCATTTCTTTATTTACAAATACTATTTTTAATCGCAAAGCTTTCAAACCCCAAATCATGAACCTTGCCTTTAATAATTAGTCATAAAACAAAATAATAATTTTCATTTATTTTGTTTTAAACAAAAACTCATGGACATTCTTTAATTAAAGTAATCATAAGTATTTTTATAAGGTGCATGGATTTATTATTCTAATTAAACTACAGTACAGAACCACTTATCCAGAATGGCTGGGGTCAGATACATTCCGGATAACTGGTTCTTCTGGTTAACTGGTTGGGCATTAAAGCAGCATCCATTTGATAAGTTTTATGGAATATATGTAGTTGTGGTATTACTTCTAATCTTAAATTAATTATTAGATTAATTGAACTAAGAATCAGATGCAAGTAAGATTAAAAAATAGAGTTTGATAGAATGTAATTCATGGGAATGTTTTAGGAATAAAAATTCTTGTTTCCTCTGAATAAAAATAGAAAACATCTAAAGTACAACTGAATACATTTCCATTTCAAATACTAGATGCAGTCATCAAATTATACAATTGTTTCAAGCAATGAGTATGCGAAATTGGATGCGTATGACATTTTTCTGCAAAGATTCCATCATCTGTCACTATCATTCCGGATAACTGGTTTTACGGTTAACTGGTTCCATACTGTAATACATTTGTATATACGCATAGATTATGCTTAAAATTTCTATCTGAAAACTTATTTTTTTTGCATGCCGGGAATCGAAAAAGAATCTAAATTTGCTTTACACATAAAAATCTTGTTTTGATCGATGATCAACCATTTGTTTAAATCTGAACTGTGTTAATTATTTACTAAAAAAATTAAATTAAAAATTTAAAAAAAAAACTTTTTTTTTTATAGAATGTAATTTATAGAATATAATTAGGTACAAACGTATAGTTCTAGTAAGGATGAATCTTTAACCAAAAACGTTATATTTAGCATATCCAAAAATAAATACAATTAATGAACATTAGAATTTCGTATCAATAAATATAGCTAGGTGCATAATGTATTTCACGTATAGTAAACACATCGAATGTTTGGAAAACTATACAAGAAAAAAAAAAAAAAAAAAAAAAAAAAAAAAAAAATCTCGATTCAATAGTCACTAAATGAGACTAAAAAAAATATTTCACAGTTCAAAACTAAAATCTTAACTTTAAAGAGTTTAAAACTTAATATAATTTCAAAAGTTTTCCATGTAATTGGACTTCTTGTTTTACACAATAGCATTTTTTCTTAACCTTTCCAATATCATGAGCAGATATTTTAAAATATTTCCTGTCCAATATTGCATGCCATGTATTACCACAATTAAATTATTCTCGTGGTATATTTTCACAGCATTACATTTCTAAAGCACCCGATAAAGAGAAGCAATAAGAAGCAAAACACTCAATGATATTTCTGTCTATCATTGAACTTTTTTTTTATCTTTAGTTCTCACAGCTGCAGTAAAATTATAACACTATTTATGTATCCATTCAGCATAAATGTTTCTGGGAAAGCTATACATCCTGTTCATTAACAATCTTTATCATGTCATTAGTTGAAAATTCTGTTTATAAACATCCAGAAAGAATTCGAAGACTTAACAAAGAAGGAGATATTTCCTTCTTGCGAATCTCCGATTTGCGGTTTACAAAATTAAAAATCATAAAATTTTAAATTCTTTGTATGATGACAAATGTACAGAACCAATAAATATATTTTTAGATTGCTATAGACTTACTTCTGATTGAAAAAAGTAGCGGAGACCAATTAAAAGAAAATATTAAAGAGGGGTAAAGTGATACAATATGTTTAAAAAATGGCGTTTTCAGCAATATACATTACTTATAAAATTAAGTACAATGATGCAAAACAGCACAGAGAATTTAAATAATCAAGTAATTATAAAAATAAAATAAACAGATTATAGCAATTAAAGATACGAAAAGAAAAAAAAACCATATATTAAAGGAATTATAAGAATAAAGGAATATATTAAAGGAAGGCATTAAAGGAATCTAATGAGAAGTTTATTAAATGATACAAGATTTTACAAAAAAAAAGGGCATTTTAATCGACAAACATTGTTGTACAATGTAAAACAATATAAAAACTTTAACTATACCAATAACATACACAGATTAAAGAATTTAAATTTATATAAAAAATAGAATTAAATTAACAATTCATAAATAAATAACTCTGAAATAAAATTTACAACTCAAGCAATTATGAAAATGAAAATAAATATTTATTTCTTTACAGCGTTAAAATTTAAATCAGTTTTAAATTTTTAAACCGAAATAGTACGTTGAATTCGATATTAAATCACTGAAATTAAAATTTAAAAGAAAAGTTAAAACCAATTATAAGTTTATCATTGAAGCAATATGAGCTTAACTGACACATTTCTCAGTAAATATAGCAAGTAATGGAGTATAAAATACCTCATTCTAAAGAGCGAAGTGAAAGAACATAAACAATATGAGACACACGTATCTCATTGGATGGCCAAAATGATCGCAAACATAATACCAAAATACCAACAAGTTTCAGCAACCAATAAGATTAAACCGGAAATGATGACATAATAAATCTAACCAGAAAGTTGAGATGTACGGTACACTTGAAGGATTTATAACCAAGGAGTTTTTTGCTTCATGCATATGGAGTGCTTCAAAAAAGGTCTAAGTCTAGCGGAGTAGTGCATTTTTGGATAATAGTAGCAGAGGTAAAACTAAAATTATGGCCCTCCTCCCAACAATGAGAAGCAATGGAGGAATTCTTTAACTATTTTCTTTTAACATAACCTATATGTTCGGCGACTCTTTTTCTGAGTTTATGCTTTGTTTGTCCAATATAGGACAAACCACACTGACATTGTATATTGTAAATACCCCAATGATCCAGAGGAGAAATTTGATCTTTTAATTGAGAAAAGGTTAATTTATTGACTGGTTTAAATATCACTTTGAAATCATAATGTTTCGAAATATTTGCAACTTTAAAGCTAATGCTTTGATGAAACGGTAAAATAATTAGACTAGAATAAGAAAAAGGTGTAGCAGAAGAATCAACATCAACGAGAAGTTTATTAAAACTATGAGAAATTAATTTATTGATAAACTGAAGCCACGATCTATAGCAACTGATCTTATGTAATTTAACTCATCACTAAGAGAACTGTTATCTGAACAAATTAAGTGAGCTCTATTAATTAAATAAAGAAAAGCAGAAGCTTTTTGAGAAGGGGGGGGGGGGGGGTGACATGAATTAAAATGGGGGGGAGGGCAGTGTGATAGCAAAGGGTTTACGGTAAACACGGGTGTCAAATGAGGTTAATTGACGAGTGACTAAAACGTCAAGAAATGGCAATTTATTATCGTTTTCGACTTCATAAGTGAATTGAATGACTGGATCTATTTGATTTAAAATAGTCAAAATATTATCAACAGGAGAAACAGATGGGTCGATGAGTGCAAAAGAATCATCAACGTATCTGCAATAAAATGGGAAACTGATGAGATTAAACATTTTAACTTCAAAGCAATGCATATATAGATCAGCTAGGAAAGGGCTAAGGGCCCTTAAAGGACCTTTAAAAGACCCATAGCTAAACCATCACACATGGAATAGAATTGGTTGGAAAATTTAAAGGTGTTTTGTTTTAAACAAATGTTGAATAAATCAACGATATGATTAATTTCATGATCAGTGTAATGGAATTCTTTTAATCTGAGAGTGAGGCATTGAATTGCACCAAGAACAGGAACATGTGCAAACAGATGTGACGTCAAATGAAACCATTCTCAAAGAGGGGGAGGGGGGTATAGTTCTTAATTCATATAATAGTTCACTCACTTTAGCTGCAATTTAGTATTTCTGCAAAACTGTCAAGGGACCTTGAAACTAGATTAGACTTTCGAACAGAATTTCATTTGGATTTTCGGAGCATTAATTCATTGAGTGACCTTGGAATCTTTTCCAAAAACTCAGTTTTTTTTTTTTTTTCCTGGAGGAGGGAGGGCTGAGCATATAACATTTTATTTCTATACATATTTCTTAGTTTCAATATGAAGCATAATTGCCATAAAACGAAATCGAGATAGAGAAGGGCAAGTAAGGATATTTAAATACAAGAGCAATGTTGGTTTTGCAGTGGGCGGTCCAAGTGGATATTCTCCCCCCCCCCCCCAACCTTGGCACTTTCCCTTGAAAGATTTGACATTTTGCATTTTCATTAGTTAAATAGGGACATTCAAATCAACTGCCTCGGGCCTCCTGATTTGCGGACGACCCCCCCCCCCCCCCAAAAAAAAACCTCTCAAGACCAAATATATATTTTTGCTAAAAATGTTTTTAGCTTAGTCACATCAGTATAAATAAAAAATATTCAAAAGGCAGAAGCGGGAAGGGGGGGGGGGAGTGAGAATAGTCTATGTTCAGGGCTCCTACCACATTTTAGTCCTCAAAGAGGGGGGGAGGGGGAAGGGAACCATTTTTATTTAAAAGAGGGACTTTGGGGAACCAATTTTATTAAATACAGAAACTAAAAAAAAAGATCATATGTACGTATAGCACAAATTTTTCTAATTAAGAAAGTAAATTTTTAAAATTACCCCATAAAATATGTTAGATGGTTATCTTTATAAGATTTCATTAAACAATGTACACAATTTTATTCAGGCACATTTAAATATCCTACTGAAAAAGTATATAAAGAATTCAATATTTCGGCATTCGCCTTGAATATTCTCATTACAGGTAAAAAATAATAGCGATCACTTAATAAAAACAAGTAAGTTGGTTGGATAAGTATGATCACAGATCACTCAGAGGGTTTTATTTAATGTTCCTTTGAAAACATTCTAACCTTTAATAAATAAACCAAAATTGTTAGTAATTAAATTTGTTAAAAATTAATAACTGTTCATAAGGTTTAAACCTTTACATAAATGGGGATGATATAAGGCAGTGAGAATGGAGGTAGAGAGAGAGATAGAGGTGAAAACTGGGAAATTCAATAAGTAGCCAGTAGACCCAGTTTCATTAGTGGCCACTTTTTAAAAATAGATCAAAATGATTTTTTTTTATTTTATTTAGCAGCTAGTGAGTAACAAAGTTACAAATATTTGGTTAAAAATAAAACAGACATTCCACTGAATGGAAAAATATGAATTAGTAATTAATACTGCAGATAAAATTATAAGTGATAAATTATATTTAAATGTATATTAATGCACTAGAAAGATAGCCCGTCAAAATGACGTGTTTCTATTTTTGGGCATGAAAGTGGACCAAAGAAAAAAAGGAGGAAAATTTTTTTCGACTTCAGATGCCAAATATAAAGAGAATCTAATGACGACATTTTATAGATTACAGTGCAGTTTTAAATTTTACATAAACATGAAAATTACAAAAAGTTTGATTAATAACAATAAATAAATAAATAAATAGAAATTTTTTTTTCAAAAATCACACAATAAATGTATATTCCTTGATAAAACAGGTGGCCTTAGTACCAGGGGTGATTCTATATGAGATATCTCTAAATATTCGACTATAGGTATTCGGCCGAATTATTCAGTCAACAAGCCTTCAATATTCGGCAACAGGGCCGAATACCAAATATTCGTCGTTTTTTAAAAGCATATATCGTCTTAATAACGTATAAACCAAAATCCAAATATAACGATCATTTAAAATTCACAAAATTATGACTAGATTTTTCACAAATAAAAAAAAAATTACATAATGTCATAAAAACAGGACGCTGTTCAGAAAGTAAGATCCCCTGTATTACAATTTTTTTTTCTTTTCAACATGATTCTTCGGGTACAAACATATCCCTATTTGAATTTAAAAAAGGATGTTTCAATATCTATAAAAGAAACCAAATTAGAGTAATTACATATTATAGTCTCACTGTTTACATATATTCAATAAACAAGATAGATCCTATTAAAATAAATGTTTTATTCTCTTTATTCTCAAGCACTTTTTCTCATTTAAAAATGTTTTTCACTTTCTAATTTGTGCCATTTATCAAATAATGGTGATATGATCAACCAGAGCCGTGCAAAGAAAAAACTTCCCTGGGGCAAAGTTTAAATTTGGCACCCCCCCCCCCCCAACTTATTCTTGTGACAAGCCAAAAAAAAAAAAACAATGGTAGTAAACAATCATAGTTATGACATAATGTAGAATAAATAACTAACTAAATAGCTTTACTGCCTATTATAAGAATAATCTTATTCTTTATAATAGGCGACATATCATCTTTATAAAAGAATAGTGCCTTAAGAAATGCAAATTAGGAATAGACATGAATCTGCATCTACTATACACTATTTATGATCGACTTGACATTTAACTGTAACCAACAGGTAAGCCAAGGAGCAATATGTTAAGTAGTATCAAACTTTCTGACTAGAACAAAAACCCGAGAGATTTAGACATAACTACTACATCACTTCTTTTTTTTTATGTAACTTAGATTAAAGGCGTAACACCAAAATAAAATACTCAAATTACTCAAAGGTGTTTTTTATTTACAATGACCAAGAAAAACCTAGTACTTTCGAGCATGTCATGCTCATCATAAGGGTTAAAACAACAAAAGAGTTGCGAGTTGTTTTATATGAAGTTGATCGATCCAAAGTCAAGGTAAAAAAGTAAAAGGGGAGATGTCAGAATGTTCCAAATTCGATAGAAGAGGGGATGTTCAATTTATTTTGAGTAGATTATAACATATTCTTGGGACGTCGTACGACAAAGTCATTCGATAGAGCATCCCCTCTTCTATCAAATTTCAAACATTCCGACATCCCCCCTTTTTCACGTTGGCTTTGTATAAAAGAACTCAGCCTTCAACTTTTACTCTTTTGTTGCTTCAACCCTGATGATGAGCATGACATACTTGAAAGTAGTAGTTTTTTTATTGGTAATTATAAATAAAAAACGCTTTTAAGTAATTTGAGTATTTCATTTTGGTTTTATGTATACAATAAAAGTGATCTCAAAAGATTCGACATATTTGATATGTTATATCATTTTAATCTTAGATTGAGAGGCTACTTGAGTCATGTCGAAAAGACACACTCACTTATGTTAATCCTATTGGAGTCTTTTCATCAGACTGGAGTACCCTCTTAATGTGTCATTCATAAAGCTGTGTATAAACAATCCCAAATTTCGTATTATTTTATTTTTTATGGCTGATGCGCAGATGAAACTGCACACTCTGTTTGTAGTTCTGTAGCGTTTGGGGTCTGATGAGTCTCCTATTGTCCAGCAAATTCCAAATGCTCCGTTTTATAAGTTTTTTGTTGATTGTATTCTTTCACAATTAATGGTCACATGTATGCGTAAAACTAGTAATTGTAAAACAATATATATCAACAAGTAATTAAAAAGGTATGTGTTGGCAGACCCCAAATATTCTACTACAAATAAGGTGTGGTTTCATCTGCGCAGGGCAAAATTATACGGGGTTATCAAGACACATAAAACAGAAATAAAATGGAGAAAAGCATTACAAATAAATCATAACATTATTAAAATGAATAGAGAAGGAAAAAACGTAACTAATGATTAGAAATGTGAAAAGCAGGGTTGGCGACTTTTAGGAATACATTAAAAGGATAAACAGAAATTGATAACAACATGAATGAAGGAAGATGTAAATTAAAGATATATACATAATAATGTTACATATTTAAGCCAGTAATTATTTAAAAGTGAAAACTATAGAATAAAAAAATTATTTTATTCAGCATTTAGAATTTATGTTTAAATATTTATAAAACCATCTTCATAAAGCAAGTTGTGTCATCTAATGTGTATCTAGTTTGACACCAGTTCTGCTTTCAGATGTATCGCTGTATTTGGGATAGTAATATTTGATATTTAATTTTGGAAACGAATCTTCGTTAATACACCTAGCAGGGTTGCTATAAAAACCGGGTTTTTTTCCCATCATTACTTAAAAAGCATTTGCAAGAAAAAAAAAAATTGAGTTTTAGAAAGTCATGATTTTTCTTTTGTAATTAATGTTAAACATTCATATTGGTACTTAATTTTTTTATATAATTAAATAATTAAAGCATATAAAAATTATAATTAAACTAGCAGGCTATGCCCGCTGCGCTGGTCCATTTTTCCAAACGAATCTTGACTCAAACAAAATGGTGATTTGAAATTTCTTTTTTAAAGCAGTGTATACCATCACCTGGAATGTCCTTCCGCAATGCTGAAAACGATGCCAGTGCCAATGACATTGCGATATTGCACTATTGTATGCCTTGGACAAAATTTGGGTAATTAAGTACTATCCAGACTTCGAGTAATCGTAATCGTGTAATCGTAATCGATTATAATCGACTACAAAAACTGCGTAATCGCATTGTAATCGTAATCGCAAATTTTAATTTCAAAATAATCACGATATAATCATAATCAAAAGATTTCACTTTGATTACAATCATAATCTAATCGTAATCGCAATGCAGATAATCACAATGTAATCTGCATCAAAAAGCTATATAATCGTAATCGAGCATAAAAGTACGATTACGTTCTTCGATTACACCTTTTTTCCCTCCGTTCTTCGTTTTGCCATATCCGTAAAATACTCGGTCGGTGAGTTAAACAGTTAAACATTACACCAAGGAAAGAGTAGGTCGACGTGTGGAGCTCGTTAAATCGCCCCTAGTTAAAAGTGAGAAGAGGTCATAGGTCAGGGAACCGTTCGGGGTGAAACAGAATGCATACTTTACACTGTATGTAGTCAACGCTATAAAGGGCTGTCCCTGCGTCCATGGTATATAGTATAAAAACACAGAAATGGTCACCATTCGAAGGGTCTTGTTTCGTGGGTTTTTGAATGGGAGTGATAAGGATAGAAAAGAAAAAAAGAAAAAAAATTTATTTATGGTTTTATTATGGGCACTTAGCAATTGGACGGACATCACCTTCTTTCAAATGTGGGAATGGGAAAAAAAGATGCTTTAATTACATGTGACAATTCATCTAACAGCTCATTCGCATTTTGGATTTCTTAGTGGTTGGTTATATCTAAGTAGTTGTTTACAAGATTAGAGATGGCTAAGAGAAATAACAAAAAGTCGAAGGTTATTTCACGGAATCTGTATCAGATTTAAATGAAAAAGGCGTGAAATTTTTAAAATATAAATGTAAATTGTGCTCTTCAGATGTCAGGGTCTCCGTACAAACCAAGTCCAATTTGAATACCCACATGCAGGTAATTTTTTAATAGATATATACATATTGTATAAATTTATTTTAGAAATATTGTATAGTTATATCTTGTCTTTTTCTTTAAAATTGTAGTCAAAGGAATTTTTTATATTAAATTAACTATATAGTGTTTTTAATCATAAAGTCTGTTTATTCAAAATTTGTATTTTAATATATCTGGATAAGTTAAACATATAGATCAGTTTTCTTACAAAAGTTCTTATAATAAAAGATTGTTTGTTATTTTTATTTATTTATTTATTTTAAATACGTTTATTTTATCAGAATCCTTAAAAAAAAAAAAAAACAGAAAGTAAGACAGAGGTTTGTCAATAAATATACGGGTGTAAGTAAGATTTCTTTAAGGGTGAAAGACGTTAATGATACCTAGTTGTTAGTAAATTTCTTTAGCTGATGTGCCGGCAAATTCAATGACGAACCCCTGAATTTTGGAAATGTAGCCACCAAATTTTCTTTATCTCGGATTATTAAAAAAAAAAAAAAAAAAAAAAAAAAAACTACCAAAAACTTTCTAAATGAGTTATAAATAAATAATAGGATAAAAAAGGTAGTTATTTTTTTCCCAGAAAGGTTTGTTGCAACGAAAGTTCTAAGGAAAAATAATCTTAGTTAAACTCATTTCATGTTTAAATTTTGGGTTAAAAAAAAAAAAAAAAAAAAAAAAGTTGTGAAACACAGGTCCCCCCCCCCCCCCCAAATTTTAGTGTGTGTGTAAGGGGAGGGGGTTTCATTCTGCGTACACTGGTATTCGTGAATTTCAAATCAGAGTTTCGTATGTTACACATACCTATTCTATCAATCAAACATTCTTAGAAATGCTCATAATTTCAAAATGAATTTATAACAATGAAATCAGTTCTAAAATATTGAAAAGGAAAACATATATTATTTATATAGAAAAGAATAGCTCTTTAAATATAAATGATTTATTTTTCCTTTAAAAATAAATAAATAAAAGGAAACACATATTTTGTAAATTTGTAACTGTTTTTTAATTTTAAGTCCATTAAAAAAAAAAAAAAAAAAAAAAAAAACAATAAAACTTGTTAAAACGAAACGTGATCATTTCTAAAATCCTGTCTAAAACAAAATAATTTTTGTAAAATATCTCGGTGAAAATAATACAATACAGTAAGAATAGACAGTACACTTGCTCAAATGGAAAATTTCCGCTGCCCCTTGTATTTCCGTAATACTAGGTTTTACTGTATTTTAATAAATATATTTTTTGCTATATTCTCAAAAAAAAAAAAAAAAAAAAAAAAAAAAAAATTTTGATTAATTATTTGGCTAATAAAAAATTAATGAAGCACAATATGCTGATGCCGAACCGCTAAATGATTCAGAAATTTTCAATTATTTTTCATTTTCCGTTTTAACAGGTTCATTGTCTGTTATAATTTTTCTACATTCTATTCATCTCAATTTTGATATTTTTTTGTTACAGACAGATGTTGTTTTGATAGTTTTTACTTTATATGTGTAGAAATGTATATGTTTACCAAGTTGTCTATCACAAAAGACATAAGTACAATTTTTTACAACTTTATTATTATTTATAATTTTTTTTTACCAATGAAATGAAATTAATTTTATTTACTGAAGTCAATGATTTTATTAATTCATCGCTCATTGACGTAATTTCCCCCCCCCCTCTCTCAAATATTTTATTTTTATTGCATGTATGCACTTCGTGTTTTAAAATTGCCTTTTAAAATAAATATGTCATATTAATAATAAAATAATATACAAAATTATGCATTTTGTGAATTATATTACATTTTTTATACCTAATATTAGTTTTTATCATTGTCATTACAATTATTTTTAACATCTCAAATTTTAACAGTTTTATATCGAAACGTAACATTACCTTTTTTTCGGCCTTACTGATATAGCCATGCTACCTAATCTGTTTTTACTTTTATTTCAACTCAAATTGTATGTTTTGCAAAAAGTGTTATGCGAGCGAGCAAGATTTTTTTTTTTCTGTTACACTTTTGTTTGTTCTTCTCAAAGCTGGAGATTTGAAATAAGATGAAAAAATGCTTTGAACTAACTTTAATTAATGTTTAATATATTTTTCGTAACTTTTTATGTGTCTTTTGAAAATAACAAAATTATATTTTCTTATGTGCCTGGTACAGTGAAATGTGTTAAAACGGAATTTCAAAGTAGCAAAAATAAATAAACAAGTATATATATACATATATATACATTTTGATTCATTTTTTCCACTTTTCAGTATGGTAATTTAATATTAAATTTAATGGTTTATGTATTATTTTTCAATTAATTGATATATATATATATATATATATATATATATATATATATATAACCATTATTTGTATCACAATATATGAACAATTGAATTTAATAACTTATACCACATTGAACACAGAGCGAAAAAATAAATAATTAAAAAGAATATAAATGGAGTTTGTAGAACCAAAGCAGAATCTTCGGTCCCCAAACACTTTGGAATTACAAATGAAGTGCGTGGTTTCTTCTTCGTATTTGCATGAAAAAGAAAAATAATACGAATTTGGGGCTACCAACAATATATATAGGTATATAATTCATTTTAGGTAAGTTTCCGTATTTACAGGTTACTCTTGTTCTTGCAAGTTCCTTAAACATTTATTAATGTAAGAATGGATTTTGTTGTACTGTATAATCTTGGTTAAAAATCAAAATACTGCAAATATTACAAAATAATTGAGAGCTATTTAATTTTTTATTTGTAAATCATAGAATATAAATCAGTTTACAATGAATATTTTCAGAAAATTGATACCTTTCGTTTTTATTTATCATATTTGTCTTTTCGGTAATTGGTATACCATTTTAATGCGCTTTAAAAATCTATTAAACTCTATTTTTGTGCCATCAACTGTAGAATATATATTTATAACTAAATTCTAATAACAAAGAAATAAAGTATCGGCATCAACAGTTTTTTTTTTTTTTTTTAATGAACTTAGTTTTTTCGGTCTAAAAATATCAGGCTCAATAATACAATGTCATATATATGTATATGATAAAATGTTATTTTCTTAGTTATTGAGAATTTCAAAAGGTAAATGATAAAAATTCAAGAGAACAAAAAGAATTAGATTCGGGAGATTTTTTTTTTTTTTTTTTTTTTTTTTTTTTCAGAATAGTTTAATTGCTTTCGAATTGTGAGCACAATTAAAAAATTGTAAAACGAGAAAAGTATTGCATATATATAGCAAAATAACGAATCCAAATTCCAAAGTAAGAGGGATTCATAATAGAGTCCTGCAGAAGTTGGTTATACTAAATCTTAATCTTAAAATTTAGTAAACCCGAAATGCGGCTCGAACCCGATGTACTCCAACCTAAACCCGAAAATTATGAAAATTAGTCCTTATTGTAATGCATTTAATGAATATTAGTTTTAATCATATCTTTAATATCAATTTTTATATTTTTCATAAAAGATTTATATATATATAGATATCCTATTTTATTGAAATTAGCTTTAACCCGACATGAACTTAGTATCAGCTTAGGTTTGGATAAAACCAATTAACAGGACACGGTACCGGACTCTAGTTTGTAACATGCAGACAACGGAGTTAGTGTAATCGAACTGTAATCGTAATCGACTAGTTCGGTAATCGTAATCCAACAAAAAAAATATTAATCGTAATCCAAACGTAATCGTAATCTACAAATAAAAAAATGGATAATCAATTATGTAATCGTAATCAGACTTGCATAAATAGAGACATAATCGTAATCTGTTTTTTGAAATTGGAAATAATCGTAATCTTAATCGATTACAGTCGTCTGTAATTGACTCGAAGTCTGGTACTATCTCTCTTGTTTTATCATTTATAGTAGAGTTTGATAAGAAAATGAGACCGTTATGACAGCAGGAATCAAAATGTTCTCTACTCATCACATTATTTTGTTAGAAAGAATTGCAATGATTATCAAACTCTATTAATTTTCGTACCTCACATTATCATATGTTAGTTATTAAACTCCCGAATCTGAACTTGCACTATGTGTAGATCTGGTAGCCTAAATACAATCTCCATTACATGTTGCGTTACATTTTTTAATAACCATCCTCTCCTGGCAGGTCTACTACAGTTTTCTATCTACCTTGGTCTGTTCCAGCAAAGTACATAGCAAAATATGTAAAAAAGAGGGTTTAACTTATATATTTATTAGAACAATGAAGTATAAAAGGTGTGTTTTAAAGCTGAATTATTTGAGTAAAATTAAAATTACATCAGTTTCACTGCCTCTTCATTTTTTTTAAACCAGTTGCAAACATGTAGCTTTTAAATAGGGGATAATCTTTATGCTAAATTTTGTAGAAAAATAAAACTTCAGCTTGTAATCAATTCCATTATGATTTTTGACTTCAAACATTAGTATTGCTTATAACGATAGACTTATTTCGTGTCTATTGTCAAATGAAAGTGAAGTTTACAATCATCTATTATTGGCATTTAATCTTATACCTTGGCGATAGTTTTTTTTTTTTGGGGCGGGGGTTCGATGGGGTAATGAAGTAGTATTTAATAGTTAATTTTTGATAAAATTCTGTTGATAGGGCTTAAATGTTAATTAAAACTGCAACATAAACATTAAAAACAAAATTTTCTGCTGTCGGTATTTCATGTATATTTTTTTCTTAGCCAATTTTAAAGTATTTTTTTTAACCTGAATGATTGATAAATTAATTGCAAATATATTTTTTTAAATTCTATATCATTGTTATTCCGAAGATTTTTCCTGCACATTGCAAATATTGCTTTTTTAGTGATAGTAAAATAACTGCAGATGAAAAATACATAATAAGGCTAAAACCCAGAATTAACGACAGCTTGGCGAATGCCTATACGGAGACTTGAAAAGTACGCGAGTTCTGTCAACTTAAATATCCAGATAGAATTTTAACAAATAATAGGTACTACTTTATTATTCCATAGATCAATTTCGCCAAATTATACATATTGCAAAACGATTCACCATATTATACAAACGGATGTAACTTTTATTTTAAATAACAAAAGAATCAATAAATTACTAAAATATTTTTAGAAATACAAATAAAACGTCGAATCAAAAAATAGTTGATAATGTAACAAACGCATGTAACATGTTTAATGTCAAATGAATGTGACATTTACGATAATCCATTATTGACATTTAATCTTATATTTTGGCGGCAGTTTTTTTGGTCAATGGGATAATTAAGTAGTACCAGATAATATAAAAATATATAAATAATAATATAGCCAATAATATTTTAGTCAGGTGTCATGCATGTATCACGTTGGCGCGATTGCAACAAAATTGTGATTTTATGGATTGCGTGGTAATCTGGTTATTGTTGTTTATTTTCTAATAAACTGTTTCTTTACTTTTCTTTATTGTTTTGTTCTATAGTTATTAATTAAACTTCACTTATTTATTATTGTTTCCTTTTTAAAATAATAGAAAATAATTGAAAATAATATAATATGTAACTGGTATTTGAAAACTTAGTGTTTGCCAAACTGATGTCAGATTAAAAAAAAAAAAAAAAAAAAAAAAAAATGCGCCAAGGTGATGCGTATATAAAAATGGAAAAAGTGATTATAATAATGTAAACAAAAAAAAAATAAACAAATAATTAAAAAATTGCCTTTCCGATTTAAAAAAAAAAAAAAACACCAAGCAGTCATTAATTCTGTAGTTGCATCAATAGTAAAATTTCTTTCCTTCGTTTGTTTCATAATGAAAAACCACAAATTTAATAATCTCAAATAAAATAATCTGACAAATTTTCTGTAACCTTGTTGATGATCTAGAAGTCTCCTTAATACATAAACAAAACGGCAAAGATGCCATATGCGCCGAGTTTGGCGCGATAATTTTTTATGCTAATTTGGCGGAAACATTGTTTTCGAATACCAGTTACATGTGTATATTTAAATTATTTTATATTATTCAAATAGTAATAAAAATTAATGAAAAAAGTTTAATTAATAAGTATATAACAAAACTATTTATACAATTTATAAAGTAAATAAACATTTTATTTATAAATAAATATTAATAGTCAGGTTAATATGTCAGACAAAATAATGCCAATTTAAAGCCTATTACTTACCTCGGTGATATACAATATCTGTGCCAGTAAAACTTTCAATAATATAGTAAATATGCTACTTGGCGGTGTTCAATTATCGAAGATTTGTCCAATATCATTTTAAATATTATCTAACGCAGGAAAAATATGAAGAAAATTGAAGAAGAAATGGCTAATTAAAACAGACTTTTTTCTTTTTTTACACAAATTTGGCGAAAACTTCGTTTTTAAATATCAATTACATATATATTTTTTAATTGTTTTTTATTATTTTAAAAAGGAAATAAAAATAAATAAATAATGTTTTGTTAAAAATTATAAAATAAAACAATTTACATCATTTAAAAATAAATAAATAAGAGTAAATAGTTTATTAATAGATATACAATAGCCGAGCTACCATATGAACATAAAATCGACGTTTTGTTGCAATCGCGCCAATGTGGTGCATATATGACATCTGTGTCATTTTTTTCAGCAGGCAATTTTTATTTCAAAATGTTGAATTTATCGATAGTAATAATGCAAAATTGCATAAATTTCATTTAAATTGCATAGATTTCCTTGTTCAGTTTGTAAATTTTAAAACTAATTTTCCCTGGAAGAGAATTTGACAAAATGACGCAAAAAAAGTATGTTTGTTGATTACAATTTTCAAAATTACGGTGAAAAACTTTTGAAAAAGAATGACATTATTTTACAATATATATGTGTGTGGCAGAATTTCACACTGAAGCTAAAATTTAAATATTAGATTACAATTTTTAAAATATTAAATTATGTTTATTGAACTTACAATTGAATGCTAAAATACACTCCAAAAATTATCTCCTTTTGGAAAAAACAACTTTATTGCGACCTAATGTTAGACATATGCATTTTTGGCTGAATTCTTTGCCGACAAAAGTTTAAAAAAAATCTCAAAGAAACAAATATATAACTCACAATTATTTTTATAATTAGATCTGCCTTTCTCTGGAGTAAGTTATATACTATCGAAATTTGATAAAAAAGAGAAAGGAAATAATAGAAAGGAAAATAAATATCGTTTAAAATTCATTTAATAAAATTTTCAAGTTATTTTTTCTTATTCTAACGCAAGGATAAGTCGCCAAATGTTGCATCATATGTAATAGTTCATGTTATTTTTTAAATGTTGCAAATATTTCTTTTATTTTTAAGATAAATATTTTTTTTATAATATCATGACTCATTAAATGGTTTTCCTTTATTATTATTATTATTATTATTATTATTATTATTATTATCAATAGTTATTTTATTATCAGTAATTTTTTTCTGCCTTTATTTGCAAGATGTTTGTAATATTTCTAACAGATATATCCTTTTTAATTTCTTTAGTAATGATAATTTTCGCCAAAAAATAAGTACTGGCAACCCTTTCTTCAAAAATAACAGAAAAATGCTAAATTTAGTACGAAAAATCAGAGTTATCCCTGTATATTTGTATCATAAACCTCCTCAAAAATATTTCCTATCGAATGATATAATCTGCAAAAAGATCCATTGGGTAGTTTTTGAAAACACTCGTTTGGAAGTTTCAGAACTTCTGCTTTATAATATATATGATTACCTATAAGTTTAGCTTTCTTTAGGGAAATGTTTATTGTTTAAAAAATGTTGAACTACTAATTTATTAGTATACTCATATAAGCCTTTAGATAATAATTAAAGAAATAATTATTATGTAGAACATAACATAATGAGGGATAAACAAATATATTTCACTAAATCAACAAAAAATAAGCAAAAATAGAAAACATTTTCCTGTGCTTAATTTAGAAATCATTCACTGTATCATAAATATCAACAACAAATGATTATTAATCTTTTACTATATATATATATTTATTTAAATAAAAAACATCAATATGCATTTTTTTAATGCTAAAAAAAATCGCATGTGTATTGACATACAATTTTTCGACTTTTTCAAAAGGTGAAGATTGGCATAAAATGTACTATCAGTGCAAGCTAAAGTTATATGGATATTCTAGTTTTGCAAAATTTAATGCATCCTTTTTTTTTTCTTGGTCAGACCACTTTGACTGTACCACGATATCAAGCATGCATGGGTGTTAGAGCCATTTTATACCTGGACTCAAAACACTGCGGGATTTCTTTATTTGTTTTTTTTTATCTTAATATTTTTTGGGAATTTTTCCAAATATAAACTACATCAGCAATGGAACAATTATTACTTTAGATATTATCCAGGGCAACTGCAATAGGCTATAACAATTCAAACATATCTTCAACATTTCTTTTTAGATTTAAATTAGACATAGATAGAAACTTTTGAATATTTTTATCATTAACATTCTTATTTTCATCACAAATTTTTAGTGGGGTAATTTTTAAGGCAAACATCTAAGGCATCTTGAAAAACAATTCCATCTAATATAATAAGGGAGAACTAATTTGACAGCATTTGCATTGCATGCAATTTATACATTTGGCTCTCGAGCCTGTTCTTGGTGTATTTCTATTTTCCTACCAGATTATATATTTCTTTTTTCTAGTTTTGGACATCCTTTTACTTTAAAATGACTTATGTTATGTCATCATTAATGCTTTGATATATGATGCAATTTAAATGGTAAAATTGTACCTTAGGCTATTTTTTAAAAATAAAATTCTTAAAGAAGAAGCAAAACAAACAGCTTTTTTTTTCCTCCATGGCTCACATTAAAAAAATTAGTTTGCCGTGTAGATTTATAGCTAGTAAGAAAAGTTGGGCGGATTAAAAGTGTTTGACACTTTAAAAATTTATTAATGTCTTTTAAAAAAAGAAAAATAATAATAAATAAATAAAAAAATAAATAAAAATAAATAAATAAAATAAAGGCTGTGCTTGTAGCTTCCGCATAACTTGGATTTTGGATATTTTAATAATGCGTAAAATACATGAAAACATGAAAAAAAACCAGCATGGTTTTTTTTTTTTAAACCACTTGGTTTAAACCAGCGTGGTTTTAACAAAACAACCCTGACACCTAGTGAATGAATTTTTTCATTCACTAGGTGTGTCACATATATTAATCAACATTATTATTTTTAAATAATAGCAAAAGTATTTTTATAATATTCCATTGGGTCATTCCACGTGAAATCAACCAATTTAAGGAAAACTTGTTGCATCATAGTCACAGATTTTTTTTTAATTTTTATCATAGACAGACATAGTACTGAAACCCTCAAATCTGAAATTTAAAAGTAATTTTCACAATATTGGCCGAGATATGGCCATTTGAAAACTGGCCATTTTTACAAAATGATGGCCATCTTGGAATTGTATCACTGTCTAAATATGGCCATAACTTGACAACTAATGGCTCAAAGTTTATATATCTGGTACCAATTTGAAGCTATTTGTACAAAGAATGCATATTGCACATCAAAACAATAATACATTTTTATTTCTTTACTTTTTATTGTGTGCAAAGTGAAAATTTCACCCCAAAAAAGGGCAGATTGTAATGGCTCATAAAAAAAATGAATCATCATGAATTTTTCTGAAACTTGGTAAAAACATTGCTCCATCTGTGTGCTTTAAATAAAATAAAAATTGGAAAGGTAAAATTTGTTGTTTTAAAATAAATGGTTTTTTACACATAAGGTGTCATTAACCAAATAATTATCATTTTAGAATCTGTAAGCATTCCTGATTAAAAAAATAATGGTTAAAATAAAATTTTCTAACATCTAAATTAATGTAAAAGTATATTCAAAACCTCATTTGTACTAATTTTGTAGGAATCTGCCCCCCAGCCCCCCCCCCCCCCCAAAAAAAAAAAAAAATTGACAATTGAAAAAATTTTACACTGAAAAAGATAAGAAAATAATTAAGGAATATAATGTATAATTATAAAATACCTATAAATGCAATGCATACATATGGTGATTTACTTCACATATAGGGGCGAGTGGGGTGGAATGGAACAATAGGTTTTTCTCTTTATGTATCATTCTAAATATTTCATCAATCACATATTCGATAAAGTAATGGTACTGCAATCTTCAGTTGAAAAAAGTAGCTAATTTACATAAGCTTGCAATTATATGAAGAAAAAGATTATTTCAAGTCTTCAGCGTCCATGTAAAGATGGTGTATTAAATGCATTTGATCTCTATAATTTTGCAAAAGAATCTGTTAAAAGAATTGAAAGTTTTTTTATAACAAAATTTGAAATTGAAACCGCAAACAGTCAATTAGCAGATAGGTATGCAAAAGCAGATACAATCATAGAAACAAGACTGAGTCACTGCTTTGTACCAATCAATGATTGCCAAATGCTGGTTTCCAGGGTTTCAGACATTTCATCAACAAAATTTATTGCTTCTTTGGGAATCAATGAAATTGTCAGACCATTGATATTTAAAAGTGAACAATATGTTTCATGTGTATATGGGATAAATTGGTGGATTGGGAAAATTTTAGATTACTGTGAAGAACTTACCGACTATAAAATTATGTTCATGTATCCTCATGGCGCTAATTCTTCATATTCATGGCCAAAATCCTCAGATGTTTGTTTGATTCTGTAAGAACAAATAATAAAAGAAGTGTCTATTCCTGTAACTGCTACAGGAAGAACATATACTGTTGCACCAGAGGAAACTCGAACAATTCAAGCATTATTTTTAAACTTTAAAACTGATTAAATCCTTTTTAGCTTAAATCTGAAGAAAAAAACTATTATATTATAAAGTTATATGCATGTAAGTAAATATTTTGTTCTTATTTTGTCTAGATTTGTTCCATGTGTATGTTTAAACTTTGACTTATTTCTCATGATATTCAATGTTTTGCCCTGGATTTGTATTATATTATTGTTATTATTTATTTTTTTTTTTTTTTTTTGTCTCATCGTATCTAGATTTTTGTTCACATAAATTTTAACTCAGTGTGAACAAAAAATAACAAATGTCAACTCAATTAACTCATTTATATATATTTATTTTATTTAAATTACACAATTGAATAATTCAACTCTGTAATTTACAGCTAGTATTTCTTCAACATTTCTGGAGAAAATATTATGTGCCTTTTTTTTTTCATGTATTCTATAGTAAGGTATTTAAAATATTTATGTAAATATGTTTTGTGAATTATGTTATCATATTTTGAATGAAATGAAATAAAAAGTACTGTAAAAATGAATATTTAGTGTAAATAACTGCAAATTGATATTTCTTTATTGAATTATATAATATACACACAATACTTTAATTAGATGCTAGAAAATTTCATTTTAACCAATATTTCTTAAATTAAGAATACTTACAGATTTTAAAATAATCATTATTTGGTCAATGACACCTTATGTGTAGAGAACCATTTATTTTAAAACAACAAATTTTACCTCTCTAATTTTACAGTATAATGTTCCATATATAGAGAAACTGTTATATCTATGCATAATCAAACCATTATACAGAAAGTGTAGAAAGTATATGAACTAAATTTACTTTTGATTTTTGAAATAATCTTTTTCTTTATATAATTGCAAGCTTATGTAAATCAGCTACTTTTTTAAACTGAAGATTGGGGTACCATTACTTCACCTAATGTGTGATTGATGAAATATTTAAAATGATACATAAAGAGAAAAACCTACTGTCCCATTCCACCCCACTCGCCCCTATATGTGAAGTAAATTATCATATATATATGCATTGCATTTATAGTTATTTTATAACTATACATTATAGTCCTGAATTATTTTCTTATCTTTTTCAGTGTAAAATTTTTTCAATTGTCTAAAGTTTTTTTTTTGGGGGGGGGGAGGGGGGCTGGGGGGCAGATTCCTACAAAATTAGTACAAATGAGGTTTTGAATATACTTTTACATTAATTTAGATGTTAGAAAATTTTATTTTAACCATTATTTTTTGAATAAGGAATGCTTACAGATTCTAAAATGATCATTATTTGGTTAATGACACCTTATGTGTAAAAAACCATTTATTTTAAAACAACAAATTTTACCTTTCCAATTTTTATTTTATTTAAAGCACACAGATGGAGCAATGTTTTTACCAAGTTTCAGAAAAATTCATGATGATTCATTTTTTTTATGAGCCATTACAATCTGCCCTTTTTTGGGGTGAAATTTTCACTTTGCACACAATAAAAAGTAAAGAAATAAAAATGTATTATTGTTTTGATGTGCAATATGCATTCTTTGTACAAATAGCTTCAAATTGGTACCAGATATATAAAATTTGAGCCATTAGTTGTCAAGTTATGACCATATTTAGACAGTGATACAATTCCAAGATGGCCGCCATTTCGTAAAAATGGCCAGTTTTCAAATGGCCATATCTCGGCCAATATTGTGAAAATTACTTTTAAATTTCAGATTTGAGGGTTTCACTACTATGTCTATCTATGATAAAATTTAAAAAAAAATCTGTGACTATGATGCAACACCCATTGGTTGAATTCATGTGGAATGACCCCATTACATGTACTATTACAGACCCAAAAGGGGTAAAGAGACACATAAAAAGATTATCAGGTACAATCAGAAAGCAAAGAGAAACGATTAGAGTGTATACCTTAGCGTTTGGAGAATTTCTTTTCATTCTCTCTCCAGGGGACGCAACCTCTGTGATAGAGAATCATTCGGGCATGCTTTGGACATTCCAGGCCACTTTCAGAGACTAACGGAACATCTGGGAAAAAAAAGTTACAAATCAACATGCACATATAGAAATGCCGAGTGTACAGAAGATAACAAACAAGTATAAAAGCTTGCGTGCAAAATCGCAATACATTTTAAGGTCCCTGTCCTCGCTCAAGGAAAGGCTCGCAAGCTAATGCTATTCCTATGGGGAAGCATTTTTTCTAATGACTCTTTCGCATTTTGACATTTTTGAACAATTTTTTTTGCATTGGATAGCTGAGGTGCATGCCCACCTTTTTTGATTTTAACTGCAGATATTTTTTACAAAGTTAGTTTCACCTTCAAAACCGGTTTCGAAACTGAAAGGTGGTCATGATGGTTGATGAATAATTTTTATATTTCCACAATTTTAATGTGTATAATTTTTTGATAGAACAACAATTGATAAGTTTTTTTTTTAGGTATCTGGTAATTGCAGAAAATAGAGGTTACATATCTTATGAGACTTGTGGAAGGAAAACATTATATAGTAAAATCTCCATAACGGACACCTCTGTTTAATGGACAGTTTACCGATCCCCACTCCCAAAATCTAAATTTTAGTACGTTTAACCTCTGAATAACTGACATTCTGAATAGCGGATAGTAATTTTTGCGATAAAGTATGAGAAATTGAAAAATGAAACTGAAAAATCATTTCAACAGCGACACAACGTAACGGATTTTCAAAATTAAATTCTATTCTATTTCAAATAAATTTATAAAATTAATTAGCCCAGTTAGAAATACACCGTCATATTATTTTTAAATAGCTTATGCATAATTTTCATAAAGTTTAAATTACATTTTTTTAAAAATTAAAACTTTTCTTACCGTGAATGTTGTCAACAAAAACACTCTGTTCGTTGTCGTTGAAAATCGTTGCCACTCGCTACTCTAGTTCAATTAATTCAATGATGCCAGATTCAACAAATAATTTTCAAAAATGCGAAATATTTTATATTTCAGCTTTATTTATTTAAATATTTATCGTATTTTGTTGCATATTTGTGTTTAAACTTAAGTTTATAGCGAATTTGCAATCAACAGATAGCCATTGTATTTTAAGTGCCAGTTCAGAACTGTCTATTTCTAGTGAGTGACGTCATTACGTTGCGAGTGGATGACGTGTTTCCTCTTGTTTCGGCTGCTCTGAGTTTTTCAAGTTGCAAAGTTTAACTCGCAAATTTTAGTTTAACTCTATATACTGGTGAACAGGGCCATCGCTAAGACTTTTTATGTGGGGGGGGGGGGGGGGAGAGGGGACCTAAAATTGCCATGTCAAATTTCAATATTTGCCAACTCATTTCACAATTTTGCCAACTTACCACAATTAGAAAATGAATTATAGCCCTTATTTGTTAAAAGGTTAATAATATTCCCAATTAGTTTTGTAATTTTTGCCAATTCTATCAAAAATTGAAAATATAGTATAATTTTTATTGAAATTTTAAAGAAAATTTGCCGAGTGTAACAACATTCACGAATGTTTGGGGGGGGAGGCTCCCCCCATCCTCCCACTTAGCGAGGCCCCTGCTGCCCAAAAATGACTAAAAAACGTAGAATCAGGGAACGGAAAACTCCGAACGGTTAGGCCGACGGTAGCGATTGGGTTCAAATTGGATTGTGCATTAAAGATTACACAGAATGTATATTTCAGTATATCTTTATATATACATACACGTCATAGGTTCATGTCAATTCTATTATATTCGAAAGGGTTTAACATCATTAAAATGTACTTGAAAGTATTTTTTCCTGTTGAACGTAACGTAACGGAATACTTTTGATTGTCCCTGTAATTGATATATGCATCCGATTTTCATAAAATTTGTAATGATTCGACAAAATTATGTAATAATTATATATTTTAAAATTCTAACGATTAAAATTCAATTGATGCTTTTTCCCCCATTGACCGTAATGTAACGGAATACTTTTGATTGTCCTTGTAATCGATCTATGCATTCGATTTTCACATTTAGATTCCCGCGGAAACTCAGTCAGAAATGCGTAGCTGTGGTTTCGTCTGTTCTTTAATTATTCTTATTAAAAAGTGGTTAAATCTGTATTTTACAAGTCGGATAACAAATAAAGCAGGTATTTATACTATTTAAATAATAATGTTGTGAAATTTTTGTTATTGTTAGTCTAAGAACTGTTCAAGTTATGATCCCTCAAATGTGTAATGCATATTTCCGCACTTTGAATATAAATGGAAGAAAATTCTTAGCTCTGTCAATTCCAAATGAAATACCTTAATTAATAAAAGTACACTTTTTTTTTTCTTTAGTAAAAACAAAACTCTTTTATATAACTTTAGCAATTTGTTATATTACTTTAAGATGAATTTAATAATTTCGATATATGGCAATGGAAAAAGAAAGAATTTTTTTTTAAATTTAATGTATGAAATTGGGGGTGCCTTAAGGTCTGGGGTCCATGGGCAAAGTCCCGATTTGCCCTTGCAGTAACAGGGGCCTGCTATATTTTAAACATTGTAACATAAGGAAAAAAATGCACTCTTTGTCAAATGAAGTATTTCTGTCTGTTGACAATTTGTGTTATAGGATACTGACACTCAATATTTCAAATCTTCTAAACATCGCACATTTGTCCTTTTTTTTTTTTTTTTTTTTTTTTTTTTAACCATTTGAAAAATGGTTGTTGTTTTCGGGAGAATGGACCCGATGATGTTACCACTTTTGAATGATGTTACCACTTTTGAATGATGTTACCACTTTTGAATTTAAATTAAATTCTTTATTTTTAGAAGAATTTTTATTTGAATTTAAATTAAATTCTTTACTTTTAGAAGAATTTTTATTTGAATAGTAAATTAAAATGGTTAAAATCATTGTAATAAAGGAGAAAACTAACAAATTTAAAAATGGGTAGACGGAAATTAACAGATACGGAAAAAGCCGAAGCCAAAGAAATGAATGAACGTGAATATCGCATTCAATGATATTAAACACAATACGCGTACTTAAACAATCATAAAGTGATTTTTATTTCTTCTTTTGCTATTTAAAATAAAAATTTAGTCAACATGTATAAGTTGCTTATTAGTTTGGCGATTCGTATCATTCTGCGAAATTGGTCGACGGGATAACTGAGTAATACTGTATTTGGTTTGGCGCAAAAACGTCTTTCAATGCAGAAAATGATAAAATCAAAAGATTATTGAGCCGCTGAAAACCAATTACGTGTTGAAAGGCGATCACGAAAAAGGAAGCAATTTAATGCCGAACCGATTAATTGTAAAACATCATGTCGCCAGGGCGACCAATCCACTAGCCATGGCGTTTTACTATCGGTCGGTTCTAACCAGGAAAATTTGAGTGCCAATAGTGATTCTAACAAGCCGGAAAATGTTATAGCTATTACTCTTGATTTTCCACCACCTAAAAAGAAAACTAAAAAGCAATCGGCTTGGGAAAAACTGGGAAAAAACTTTTTTGATTCGATGTCTGATGGACCCATTCACAGATGCATGTGCTGCGATCGATTTTGGTTTAAAACCTCCATCACCAAAATTCTGCTCTGTAAAATCAAACAATATATGCCAAAGTCTTACAAATATAACAGTATATGCCAAAGCTGTATTTTAATAATGATTACTTTTGCACCAACAATGTTAAATAGTTTGAAATGTTTCTTTCGTCGCCAACTTTTATGCTTGGCGACAATAGAGTGATATAACTTAAACGAACCGTACCTTCAAATTGCAGCATGTATAAAGTCATTTATAGCAGTGGCACGGATAATACACAATAAAACAACTGGTATTTAGCTTAAAATGATAGATGAATGTATCGAGTGAAACATTTTTCAAATGGTTGGGGTAATTTCTTAAATTACAATTTTTTTTTTTTTTTTTTTTTTTTTTTTTTTTTTTTTTTTTAAATGCATCGTTGAAGTAGAGGGAAAAAAAAAGAAATATGCACTCTTGTTAAAAGCGCAGGCATACCGAAACATTTTTAAAACGCTTTATTTTACCTTTAATTTGGCACCAATTTCATCCCGTAACTCGATGACGTTAAAGTGACGCCAAAATGGCGAATTGCCGCCCGTTGTTACTCATATCGTACCAAGAAATAACGAGGCAGACCAATCATTCCTTAAAATACACCTAATAATCTTTTCCTACATCATGATTTCATCCCGTAACTCGATGACGGAGTCATTCGTGTCATTCCTATTGAACATAATATAACGGAATACTTTTGATTGTCCCTGTAATTGATCTATGCATCCGCTTTTCATAAAATTTGAAATGATTCGACAAAATTATGTAATAATCATATATTTTAAAATTCAAACGATTAAAATTCAATTGATGCTTTTCCCCCCATTGACCGTAATGTAACGGAATACTTTTGATTGACCCTGTAATTGAACTATTCATCCGATTTTCATGAAATTTGAAATGACTTGACAAAATTATGTAATAAATATATATTTTAAATTTCAAACGATTTTCGGTTGGGTAGTTTTTGCGTTGTTATAAGCGGACAGACAGACGGACGGACGTGCTACGTATTTACATAATTACGAACGCACCTAAAAAAAATGAATATATCTTTATATATTTAAATGACGCAATAGCGCTGCAATTTGAAAAATAATTTGATATTGATACTTTCCAGTATTATTTTACAAGACTGATTGGCAACAGTGGAACACCATTTGCAAATATTTATTTTCTTTTTCCCTTCTAAATGATTCTTTTGCAATTATAAAAACTGTTTTGGCTTGGAAAACATTAAAATAACATGTTGGTGCCATGTTGGTTTAATTACAGTTTATGAAAAATATTTATTTTCGGTTTCGAATGATATCAGTTTGAAAAACCCCGGATGCGAAAGTTACGTGACAACATCGTCGAACAATTAGATTCCCGCGGAAACTCAGAAGAGGCATAACTGTTCTTTGATGTTAAAGCTGTGTTTCACAAGTAGGATAACAATTAAAAAGGTATTTATTCTATTTAAATAATAAATTTTTGTTTATTGTTAGTCTACAAACTGGTTCAAAACCGGTTTTGAAAGTGAAACTACCTTTGTAAAAAAAATCGAAGAGTATGGAAAACAGAAGTACATCTGTTCAACTTGATATTTTATGCAAAGTGTATGTTTTTTATTGTTTTTAGGTGCGTTTGTAATTATGTAAATACGTAGCACCTATTGTTGTCGCTCAGTCCGTCCGTCTGTCTCAGTGGCGTAGCTATGTTTTTTGGCGCCCGGGGCCAGCAAGAAATTTTGCGCCCCCACCCCAACATAGATATATAACAATTTCTCTCAATTTGGCGCCCCTAGGCCTCGGCGCCCGGGGCGGACGCCCCCCTTGCCCCCCCACTTAGCTACGCCACTGGTCTGTCTGTCTGTCCGTCCGCATATAACAACGCAAAAACTACCCAACCGAATCGTTTGAAATTTAAACTACATAATTATTACATAATTTTGTCGAGTCATTTCAAATTTTATGAAAATCGGATGGATAGATCAATTACAGGGACAATCAAAAGGATTCCGTTACATTACGGTCAATAGGGAAAAAAGTTTAAAATGCATTTTAATCGTTTGAAATTTAAAACGTATATTTATTATATAATTTTGTCGAGTCATTTCAAATGTTATGAAAAGCGGATGCATTGATCAATTACAGGGACAATCAAAAGTATTGCGTTAC